>JABXJD010000112.1:975000-977500 GCA_013375575.1 Percina caprodes
CCACTGCAGGGTCGTTCCAGGGATGGCGGTCAGCTGCTCCTCCGAACTGTTGTACACCAAAACTATCTGCAAAACAACCCAAAACAACCACAAAATACAGGTTTCAGAATGCGACTTTATGCAGATGACACTCTACTTTGCTTTTATAATCGTTTCTCATGCTGAGCTCAGTTTCCTGGAGGTTGTCTGATGCACCTGTCAGTGTTTCAGGGCTGGAAGAAGACTCAGATCTGGTACTTGAAGGTATAATATGTACAGTTTAATTATTTTGTTTTATTATACTTTATCCCACAAGGGAAACTACACTTTACACTCTGTTGTTATTACACACAT
Source organism: Percina caprodes (assembly GCA_013375575.1). Lineage (NCBI taxonomy): Eukaryota > Metazoa > Chordata > Actinopteri > Perciformes > Percidae > Percina > Percina caprodes. Next base: position 975,334 of record JABXJD010000112.1, read on the forward strand.
TACACACAGGCCTGAACTACACACACATGCTCAGGTCCTATACATGCACTAATGGAGAGATGAGATGTCAGAGTGGGGTGAAGGACTGCCCATGGAAACCATGGGTTTTGGTGCCTTGCTCAAGAGCACCGTGGCAGTGCCCAGGAGGTGAACTGGCACCTCTCCAGCTACCAGTCCACCACCATACTTTGGTCCGTGCGGGACTTGAATCAACGACCCTCCGGTTCCCAGCCCAACTCCCTACGGACTGAGCTACTGCCCCCCTAATGTATATAATGAGTCCTGAACCATGATAGGTTGATACAGACAAAAGCCGCCGAATCAACCTAAATTGGATCTAAATTCTTTGTCTTTGTCCCCCCCCTATATATATATATATATATATATATATATATATAATGAGTTGCGAGTAAGTTTTAGGTCATTTTATGGTTGCAACCCGCCACAAAACGAAGAAGAAGAAGTTGTAGTTCATTTCCCCCAGTGTTTCCTCTCTGTCTGCACACATGGGGGAGACAGATGGACGTGGACGGACGAGGAGACAAGAGACTTTCTGGATTTAATTGATCAGGAACTTGTGAAGGAAATGGCCGACAAAGGTTAGGACAAGCCGTGGTACGTCCTGCGGAGACAATGGAAGACGCTCAGACAGAGAGACATGTCTCAAAAAAGAGTCTCGCAGCGGTGCCGGGGGCAATAAAAGACACGTTGCATCTGCATCGTCATAGCGATGTGTGGATAGCGGAGAGAATATGTTACTGGTCACCTGGAAGGCGCTTGTGTTGTTGTCAATCATGTCCCACAGAGCGAAGTCTGTCTCTCTGTCTCCGTTCTCGTCCAGGTGGACCTGTCCCGTTACACCTGAGGACAACAAAGAACAAACAGAGTCACACATTGCAGATATGTGGGATATATATACAGCAGGGTTCCAAAGTTTGGGCCCCCCAGGTAAAAATTTGTATTAATGTGCATAAAGAAGCCGAGAAATGACCTTAGTTATGGAAAAAAAGGTCGTTGACGATCATATTTAGTCTCGTCTGATGAAATTAACCCTCCAGCTCACCCGGTGAGAGCGTGCCCCCCATGTAGGCTGAGTCCTTTGCAGGGTTCAAATCCGACCTGCGGCCCTGTCACCCCCCATCTCTCCCCCCCTTTCCTGTCTATCCACTCTCACTATAGGATAAAGGGAAAAAGCCCCAAAAATAATGTTGAAAAGAATAATGCACCACCTTTAACCCTCGTGTTGTCTTCCCGTTAACCATGAACTCGTCCTTCCAGGTATAAATTGATTTTTTTTTGTGGTTTTCTGATGTTTTTGTCATTTTTTCTGATGTTTTTGTCATTTATTTCTGATGTTTTTGTAATAATTTTTTTCTGACGTTTTTGTCATTTTTTCTGACGTTTTTGTTTTTTTTTTGACATTTTTTTCTGATGTTTTTGTCATTTTTTTCTGATGTTTTTGTCATTTTTTCCTGATGTTTTTGTCATTTTTTCTGACTTTTTTGTAATTTTTTTCTGATGATTTTGTCATTTTTCCTGATGTTTTTGTCATTTTTTCTGACTTTTTTGTAATTTTTTTCTGATGATTTTGTCATTTTTTTCTGATGTTTTTGTCATTTTTTCTGATGTTTTTGTCATTTTTTTCTGATGTTTTTGTCTTTTTTTTATGTTTTTTTGACATTTTTTCTGATGTTTTTGTCATTTTTTTCTGGTGTTTTTGTCATTTTTTCCTGATGTTTTTGTCTTTTTTTTAATGTTTTTTTGACATTTGTTCTGATGTTTTTGTCATTTTTTTCTGATGTTTTTGTAATTTTTTCTGATGTTTTTCTCATTTTTTTCTGATGTTTTTCTCATTTTTTTCTGATGTTTTTCTCACTTTTTCCAGCTTTTGGTGCTTTTTTTAAAAAACCTGAGCTGGTTTAATAACAGGTTGTACACTTATTCTTGGAATTCATGGTCAACAAACCTCATTTATGTCAAATTATACATAAGTTTTTAGTTAAAAAGGCAGAAATTATGAATTATTTTGACTAATAATGAAGATCAGAGCATGTTGAGTGGATCTCAGATGGGTAGATATCAAAGTTTAGTCCGGATACTGTTAAAAACCATTAAAAAAAGAATTCAAATGCTGTAAGATGAAATAAAACACCCAAAAATTCAATGA
>JABXJD010000112.1:982500-987500 GCA_013375575.1 Percina caprodes
TACCTAACTACCTACCTACCTACCTATCTACCTACCTACATACCTACCTACCTAACTACCTATCTATCTATCTAACTACCTACCTACCTTTCTACCTACCTACCCACCTTTCTACCTACCTACCTACCTACCTACCTATCTATCTAACTAGCTACCTAACTACCTACCTACCTACCTTTCTACCTACCTACCTTTCTACCTACCTACCTACCTTTCTACCTACCTACCTACCTACCTATCTATCTAACTACCTACCTACCTATCTACCTACATACCTACCTACCTAACTACCTATCTATCTAACTACCTACCTACCTACCTACCTTTCTACCTACCTACCTACCTTTCTACCTACCTACCTTTCTACCTACCTACCTACCTACCTTTCTACCTACCTACCTACCTATCTATCTACCTACCTACCTATCTATCTAACTACCTACCTACCTATCTACCTACATACCTACCTACCTACCTACCTATCTATCTAACTACCTACCTAACTACCTACCTAACTACCTACCTACCTATCTATCTATCTACCTACCTACATACCTACCTAACTACCTTTCTACCTACCTACCTTCCTATCTACCTACCTACCTTCCTACCTACCTTCCTACCTACCTACCTACCTACCTACCTACCTACCTACCTACCTACCTACCTACCTACATTATCTAATAGTTTGCAGTAAAGATTTGCTTTTGTGGAGACAGATCAGCAACAGGAGGAGACTGAGATAAAGAAGGGAAGGTAACAGAAAGCTAGAATGAACGTGATTGTTAATTTAAATAAGACAAACACCAAGAACAAGAAGAGGCACTCATCCATCCCACTGTCAATGTCCCCGAATCAATGAAGACTTTCACCAACAAGTAATACGCCATGTTTGCTGATGACTTTTAGTCATCAGCAATGATGTTTTCCCTCTGTTGTTATTACACACATTACACACAGGCCTGAACTACACACACATGCTCAGTACCTATTCATACACTAATGGAGAGAGTGTGGTGTAGCCAGACATTACTCCACATCGCCATGGTGATAGACATGGAAATGCGAGACTTTTTAATGCAGCTAATTAGAATCAGGTATTGACCCAAACCCCCCTATAGTCCCATTTAATCGTGTCTTTCAAGAACAAAACGAGTCCTGGAAAGCAGACAGTCCGACAGTTTGAGTCGTTGGTGTATTTCAATTATTAGCATATATATTTGTATGTGTGTATGTATGAATGTATGTTTGTTTTTGTGTGTCTCTTGTGATATTTCTGGGAGTCAGCTTGTCTGTATGTATCATAGACTGTATATATATATTGATATTAACGGTCTATGGTGTGTATTTATGGTTGTGTGTATGGTTTGTACCCCTGTTGTAATGTGTTATGTGTACTTTGTATCTGGACCTTGAGTCTGTAAAATATTAAATTAAGTACCTGCTGATCTCCGCTGCATCTGTTAATAGCATTTACAGATCTAGTGCAGGTCGGGTTTTTTTTTCTTAGGGGGTCTGTTTTGGTCCTGAAAGCAGAAACCTGTTGCTTAGTAACAGGTATCACCTCATCCTGGGTGTTATCCTGCGTATATAAAGATATATAAAGATTAGGTTGACAAATCTCATGCTAGAGTCTGTGCTCAGCTGCAGAGCGGGTTAACACACAGGGACATGAAGGACATGAAGGACATGAAGGACATGAAGACGTGGGACAATCTACGGGAGCCCGGAGGAGACGTCAAGGACAGACAATAACTGAGAGTCTGGCCACCCCTCTGGTCTCTGCTGGCCCGATCTTTCATTACAGACACAAACAAATCATCTCGGAAGCTGCAGCTCCTCTCGGGGAGCGCCTGAAACGGGCAAGGGGGGGGGGTTTGGTTTCCATATTAGGGGGGGGGGAATCGATACAGCGTAGTATCGCGATATTTGCAGTGGCAATACTGATACACAGGCGCCAAGTATGGATCTATTATTATATTTTATATTATTATATAAGGGTACAAGCGGCCGAAATGGGTCTCCTCAGGAGGGGGGCTGGCGTCCCCCTTAGAGATCGGGTGAGAAGCTCAGTCCTCCGAGAGGAGCTCGGAGTAGAGCCGCTGCTCCTTCACGTCAAAAGGAGCCAGTTGAGGTGGTTCGGGCATCTGGTGAGGATGCCTCGTGGGGGGGTCCCTAGGGAGGTGGTCCAGGCACGTCCAGCTGGAAGGAGGCCTCGGGGAAGACCCAGGACTAGGTGGAGGGACGTCCAGCTGGGAGGAGGCCTCGGGGAAGACCCAGGACTAGGTGGAGGGACGTCCAGCTGGGAGGGTGCCTCGGGGAAGACCCAGGACTAGGTGGAGGGACGTCCAGCTGGGAGGAGGCCTCGGGGAAGACCCAGGACTAGGTGGAGGTACGTCTAGCTGGGAGGAGGCCTCGGGGAAGACCCAGGACTAGGTGGAGGTACGTCTAGCTGGGAAGAGGCCTTGGGGAAGACCCAGGACTAGGTGGAGGGACGTCCAGCTGGGAGGAGGCCTCAGGTAAGACCCAGGACTAGGTGGAGGGACATCCAGCTGGGAGGAGGCCTCGGGTAAGACCCAGAACTAGGTCCACGCAGAGATGAGGTTCACGCAGTGATGGAGGTCCACGGCGGAGAAAAGAGCGACGGGCAGACGGGGAGAGATAGGCAGGTGGAGGGCAGCAGGGTGGAGGAGAAACACGGAGCAGCGGGAGGGGGCTCTGGTTTCACACGATAACGTTTCAGGCCTATGGGGGGGGAGGTGGAGGGGGAGGTGGGGGAGGTGGGGGGTGGGTATGGGGGCCTCTAACAACGAGACGAGGAGAGAGCTCAGTAACAAAGGGAGACGGATGACAGGAGACAGACTGACAGGAATAAGATGGAAGATGGAAAAACATGATGGAGTGATGGACAGCTGGCGGAGGAGGCGATAATAGACAAATAATAAAAAAAGAAATAAGAAAAAGATTTATAGATTTATAATATATATATATATATATATATATATATATATATAAAATATCTTATGTATGTACAGTATATATATACATACTGTCCATAAATAATATTATATATATACAGTACACAGATTATATATATATATATATAATATCTTATGTATGTACAGTATATATATACATACTGTACATAAATAAGATTATATATATACAGTACACAGATTATATATATATATATATATATATATATATATATACACATACATAACATAATATATGCATAAGAACATAATACATACATAAGAACATAACATAATATATACATAAGAACATAACATAATATATACATAAGAACATAATATATACATAAGAACATAATATATACATAAGAACATAAGAACATAATATATACATAAGAACATAATATATACATAAGAACATAACATAATATATACATAAGAACATAATATATACATAAGAACATAATATATACATAAGAACATAATATATTCATAAGAACATAATATATACATAAGAACATAATATATACATAAGAACATAACATATACATAAGAACATAACATAATATATACATAAGAACATAATATATTCATAAGAACATAATATATTCATAAGAACATACTATATACATAAGAACATAAGAACATAATATATACATAAGAACCTAACATACTGTATATATGAGAAGAAGAAGAAGAAGAGGAGGCCCTCCCTTTGTGGTGGCTTGGTTGCACCGGTGTAACCAACTTGATTTTATGCAAACGGACGGCGCTCTGACACCTTCTGGCAAATGAAAAATTAGCATACAGCAGCAACCTGTGCCGACTGCGTGACGGCACTAACTCCGTCTCGTACTGCAAGCAGAAACAAAAGGAGACGGACGGCGGGAGACGTAATGAGACAGTAACAAGACAGAGAGGGGTAGAAGATGGAAAAACACAACAAGATATGACAGAGATGGACAGAGATGGATAGAGATGGACAGAGATGGACAGTGATAGACAGAGATGGACAGAGATGGACAGTGATAGACAGAGATGGACAGAGATGGACAGAGATGGACAGAGATGGATAGTGATGGACAGAGATGGATAGTGATGGACAGAGATGGATAGAGATGGACAGAGATGGACAGAGATGGACAGAGATGACAGAGATGGACAGTGATAGACAGAGATGGACAGAGATGGATAGTGATGGACAGAGATGGACAGTGATGGACAGACATGGACAGAGATGGACAGTGATGGACAGTGATGGACAGAGATGGACAGTGATGGACAGAGATGGACAGTGATGGACAGCGATGGACAGCGATGGACAGTAATGGACAGCGATGGACAGCGATGGACAGCGATGGACAGAGATGGACAGAGATGGACAGTGATGGACAGCGATGGACAGAGATGGACAGCGATGGACAGCGATGGACAGCGATGGACAGAGATGGACAGCGATGGACAGCGATGGACAGCGATGGGCAGCAATGGACAGTGATGGACAGCGATGGACAGAGATGGACAGTGATGGACAGCGATGGACAGCGATGGACAGCGATGGACAGTGATGGACAGAGATGGACAGTGATGGACAGAGATGGACAGTGAGGAGCGGTAATTGAACCGCTGGAAGAGAAGGTAATAGAAAGTTAGAATGAAAAAAGGAGATGTTGGGCGCCCAGGTGGCTCAGTTGGTAGAGCGGGCGCCCATATGTAGAGGGTTCGACTCCCACCTGCGGCCCTTTGCTGCATGTCATTCACCCCCTCTCCCTCTCTCCCTCTCTCTCCCTCCCTCCCTCTCTCTCTCTCTCTCCCTCTCTCTCTCCCCTTTCACGTCTTCATCTGTCCTGCACTGCAAATAATATCTGTGAAATCTCCAGATATTACTGAAGATTTCACAGTAACACTACTGGATATGATTTTACAGTAGAATGCTGTAAAGTACATTAAAACCTTGTCGCCATGACAACGTCACAGTAGTCTAAGTATTACAGTTGAAATCACAGTAGTCTAAGTATTACAGTA
>JABXJD010000112.1:992500-1050000 GCA_013375575.1 Percina caprodes
TTTCTCAATAGAGCCCCCCCTACAGTTTTCTCTATAGAGCCCCCCTACAGGTTTCTCTATAGAGCCCCCCTACAGGTTTCTCTATAGAGCCCCCCTACAGGTTTCTCTATAGAGCCCCCTACAGGTTTCTCTATAGAGCCCCCCTACAGGTTTCTCTATAGAGCCCCCCTACAGGTTTCTCTATAGAGCCCACCTACAGGTTTCTCTATAGAGCTCCCCTACAGGTTTCTCTATAGAGCCCCCCTACAGGTTTCTCTATAGAGCCCCCCTACAGGTTTCTCTATAGAGCCCCCTCTACAGGTTTCTCTATAGAGCCCCCCAACAGGTTTCTCAATAGAGCCCCCCCTACAGTTTTCTCTATAGAGCCCCCCTACAGGTTTCTCTATAGAGCCCCCCTACAGGTTTCTCTATAGAGCCCCCCTACAGGTTTCTCAATAGAGCCCCCCTACAGGTTTCTCTATAGAGCCCCCCTACAGGTTTCTCTATAGAGCCCCCCTACAGGTTTCTCAATAGAGCCCCCCAACAGGTTTCTCAATAGAGCCCCCCCTACAGTTTTCTCTATAGAGCCCCCCTACAGGTTTCTCTATAGAGCCCCCCTACAGGTTTCTCTATAGAGCCCCCCTACAGGTTTCTCTATAGAGCCCCCCTACAGGTTTCTCTATAGAGCCCACCTACAGGTTTCTCTATAGAGCCCCCCTACAGGTTTCTCTACAGAGCCCCCTCTACAGGTTTCTCTATAGAGCCCCCCAACAGGTTTCTCAATAGAGCCCCCTACAGTTTTCTCTATAGAGCCCCCCTACAGGTTTCTCTATAGAGCCCCCCTACAGGTTTCTCTATAGAGCCCCTCTACAGGTTTCTCTATAGAGCACCCCAACAGGTTTCTCAATAGAGCCCCCTACAGTTTTCTCTATAGAGCCCCCCTACAGGTTTCTCTATAGAGCCCCCCTACAGGTTTCTCTATAGAGCCCCCCTACAGGTTTCTCTATAGAGCCCCCTCTACAGGTTTCTCTATAGAGCCCCCCTACAGGTTTCTCTATAGAGCCCCCCTACAGGTTTCTGACTGACCGTGGAAGGTTCGATTCCACATCCTCTTGGTGACGACTCTGCCGAGAGGCCGGCCGGCCGACAGGGACATGGTCTCGTTCAGGGCGTGCGTGTAGAGCATCAGACCGTCGTAGAAGCCTCCGGCTATGATGTTCATCTGGAGGGACAAAACAACGGGGGGGGGATTCAATGGATGCTGAAGTGTTAGTGACACACACACACACACACACACACACACACACACACACACACACACACCAGTGAGTCCTCGATGGTGTAGTTGAACATTTTCCTGGCGTCGGTCTTCAGGTTTTTGACAAACTCTCTGTACTCCGGGTTCTGAGGCTCTCGGTACGTCAGGATCTTCACACTCTGAGAACAGTAGGAGACAGATTTTAATGTAATAATAATAATAATAATAATAATAATAATAATAATAATAATATTATTAATAAAACAGTTGCTGGGGTAACTGAGAAGGCCAGGATTGATAGAGTGACTAAAAGGGCCGGGAAAATGGTGGGAGAGTTAAATACAGTGGATCAGGTATATGACGATCATCTGGTAAAAATGACACAGAAAATAACGAGAGACCCGGGTCACCCTCTTCATGGTGGTCTGATTGGTAGGGTTATGGAGCGTAGTGGTAGACTAAGACCTCCTGTGGTAGTCTGATTGGTAGAGTTATAGAGCGTAGTGGTAGACTAAGACCTCCAGTGGTAGTCTGATTGGTAGGGTTATGGAGCGTGGTGGTAGACTAAGACCTCCTGTGGTAGTCTGACTGGTAGGGTTATAGAGCGTAGTGGTAGACTAAGACCTCCTGTGGTAGTCTGATTGGTGGGGTTATGGAGCGTAGTGGTAGACTAAGACCTCCTGTGGTAGTCTGACTGGTAGGGTTATGGAGCGTAGTGGTAGACTAAGACCTCCTGTGGTAGTCTGACTGGTAGGGTTATAGAGCGTAGTGGTAGACTAAGACCTCCTGTGGTAGTCTGATTGGTAGGGTTATGGAGCGTAGTGGTAGACTAAGACCTCCTGTGGTAGTCTGATTGGTAGGGTTATGGAGCGTAGTGGTAGACTAAGACCTCCTGTGGTAGTCTGATTGGTAGGGTTATGGAGCGTAGTGGTAGACTAAGACCTCCTGTGGTAGTCTGATTGGTAGGGTTATGGAGCGTAGTGGTAGACTAAGACCTCCTGTGGTAGTCTGATTGGTAGGGTTATGGAGCGTAGTGGTAGACTAAGACCTCCTGTGATAGTCTGATTGGTAGGGTTATGGAGCGTAGTGGTAGACTAAGACCTCCTGTGGTAGTCTGATTGGTAGGGTTATGGAGCGTGGTGGTAGACTAAGACCTCCTGTGGTAGTCTGATTGGTAGGGTTATGGAGCGTGGTGGTAGACTAAGACCTCCTGTGGTAATCTGATTGGTAGGGTTATGGATTTCTGCTAGCTTAGCTACAAGTTAGCATCAAACACAACAAAGGCTGTCAGTTGAATGGTGTTTTGAGCTAACGTTAGCCTCAAACAACCATAGATAGCTACAACGTTTCTGAAATGATTCCCATCTTCTGTTATTGTTTGTATGGATTTTACTAATTTCAGTATGACAGTTATGTCGTAAACCGTTGAAATCTGAGCATGCACGACTCACATCGGGGGGAGACAAGGGAAACTTCATGTATTCTTCGCATTTGGAAGGTAAACAGGAAGAGGAGTTGTTGCTCTGCGATATCATCAATAAGCAATTAAGTTTGATTAATGGTTTCTGTGGAGGCTCCGTGCAGCACTTTCACCATAGTCCACGCAACTGGCCTGGAGTTATACAAATACACGGTACATTAGTCTTTGAGATGCGAGTCAGCTGTGATTGTGACTATTTCCTGAGGAATTTAAATGATTAAAAGGTCTCCCTAAAGCTAAGGAATCCAGCTGTCCCTCGGTACGTTCTGCATGTCTTTCTCTGAATTCCTTTCCTGTGAGAAAGTGGCTGAATGTTGCTTCACTCGGTCCACCTGTTGTCTCTCTAAACACGCCGCTGTTATTTAAGTGCCGCTCCTCTGTTGTCTTTTGTCCCGGTGACCAGTGATCCACATCAGTGCCGGGCTCATCTTTACTCCTTCTTTATTTACCAAAGACAGGCAGCGCCTCACTAAGCCTGCTACACACTCTGCAGCAGGGCTGTGGTCAAGACCACCTTAGTCGAGTCCAAGACAAGTCCAAAACCAGGACGAGTTGAGTCCAAGTCAAGACAGAGTCCAAAGAAGTTCAAGTCCAAGTTAAGACCGAGTCCAAAAAGTTTTGAGACCGAGTCCATTTCAGGTGACGACCGACCTCTTGAAGCTCATTAAGAGAATGCTAAGAGTGTGCAAAGCAGTTTTCAGAGCCAAGGGGGGGGGGGGGCTTTGAAGACTCAGATGAACTTATCCCCAGCAGCAGAGGGGACTCTTGGTCTTCCTTTCCTGGGGGGTCCTCATGTGATGAACTCATCCTCAGCAGCAGAGGGGACTCTTGGTCTTCCTTTCCTGGGGGGTCCTCATGTGATGAACTCATCCTCAGCAGCAGAGGGGACTCTTGGTCTTCCTTTCCTGGGGGGTCCTCATGTGATGAACTCATCCTCAGCAGCAGAGGGGACTCTTGGTCTTCCTTTCCTGGGGGGTCCTCATGTGATGAACTTATCCTCAGCAGCAGAGGGGACTCTTGGTCTTCCTTTCCTGGGGGGGGTCCTCATGTGAGCCAGTTCCGTTGCAGCGCCTGATGGTTTTTGTGACTGCACTTGGGGACACATTCAAGGTTTTCCCAATTTTCCGGACCGACTGACCTTCATTTCTTAAAGTAATGATGGCCACTCGTTTCTCTTCTCTCAGCTGATTGGTTCTTGCCATAATATGAATTCTACCAGTCGTCCAATAGGCTGTCGGCTGTGTATCAACCTGACTTCTGATGGTCCCAACTCCATTAATAAGGCAGGAGATTCCACTAATGAACCCTGACAAGGCCCACTTGGGGGGGGGGGGAACCATTTCAGGGACTACATCATGAAGCTCATTGAGAGACCACCAAGGGTTTGCAGAAATATCAAAAAAGCAAAGGGGGGGGTACTTTGAAGAAACTAGAATATAAGACCTATTTAAGAGTTATTTCACACTTTTTTGTTAAGTACATAATCCCTCATGTGTTCATTCATAGTTTTTTATGCCTTCAGTGATAATCTGCAATGTAAATAGTCCTGAAAATAAAGGAAACTCATTGAATGAGAAGGTGAATGAGAACTTTTGGCCTGTACCGTATATAGATATATAGATAAAAAGCATGTAGGGGTCGCTGGATGTCCAATATGAATAAAAGGAATGATCATAGCACACAATATAGTTTCATTGTTAATTTCATAATCTTGTAAACCTGTCCTTTAATCTCATGTATGAGCCCAGTTAGTGCGTGATATCGGGCTAAACCTGACTAAAGTTAAAAGGAGCTAGAGTCAGATTCACGCAGAGAATTGTGGGAAAAGAAGTCTGTACCTGGAAGGCGTCCCTGGCGACGGCGTCGTCCTCGTCCCCCCGGGCCCACGGCCGTCCGTGTTCGGAGTTCAGACTTTCTCCGAACACGTCGATGTAGAAGAAGACGTACTGCTCGTGAGGAAGATCCGTCTGCCGGAATTCAACCATCAACTTCCTGAAGACGTCCGGCGAGCAGCAGACGAACATCACTGGGGAAATAAAGGAGAGCGATGTCATCGGGAGTCTAAAGGCGGATCATTGGCGAGGTGTGTGTGTGTGTGTGTGTGTGTGTGTGTGTGAAAAGATGCCCGTGTTCATCTGAAGTACGTTACGGTGAGAAAACAATGATCAATAACAACATGGAGGCCACCCAGAGGGAGTCAGACAGCTGGAGATTAGCTGTCACCTCCACCGCCATCTGTCAGAGGGAGACGAGTGTGTGTGTGTGTGTGTGTGTGTGTGTGTGTGTGTGTGTACAGGATTCACAGACAAATATGTGTGTGTGTGTGTGTGTATTTTGTGTGTGTGTACAGGATTCACAGACATATGTGTGTGTGTGTGTATTTTGTGTGTGTGTGTGTGTGTGTGTGTGTGTGTGTGTGTGTGTGTGTGTGTGTGTGTGTGTGTGTGTGTGTGTGTGTGTGTGTGTGTGTACAGGAGTCACAGACAAATATGTGTGTGTGTGTGTGTTTGTTATGTTGTGTTGCATATGGGTGTGTGTGTGCGTGCGTGCGTGTGTGTGTGCATGCGTGTTTGTTATGTTGTGTTGCGTGTGTGTGTGTGTGTGCGCGCGCGTATGCGTGCGTGCGCATGCGTGTGTGTGTGTGTGCGTGCACATGTGTGTGTGTGTGTGTGCGTTTCACTCTGAAAGGCCTCTCTAAGAGCATCAGCTGTTTAGTTACACTAAGAGAATCCATTAAGGCTGATTTAATAATTACTTAGTAACTTAGTAATTAATAATAACTTAGTAGCTTATTAATTAAGGCTGATTCTTCAGTAGCGGATACATTTTGTATAGAGACAGAATCAATTAGCCTTTAGTTGGAGTTCATCGGTAAAAAGACACATGAGGCGTTCAGGTGAATCTGGAGAAAACAGCTTTCGTGCCTCGGCTGTTACTAAAACACGTTCCCTTCGTTTCAAATGCAAAATAACACTCATTAAAAAATGACCTCTTTTATTTTGGAGGTAATGCATCACAGGTGGAGCGTTCCATTTAGTTATGGTATCATAAAGGAACTATTAATGTAGTTTCTATAGCAGGATCAATGCACATCTGTTACAAATGAGGGCAACATGAAGACAACATGAGGGCAACATGAGGGCAACATGAAGACAACATGAAGACAACATGAAGACAACATGAGGGCAACATGAGGACAACATGAAGACAACATGAAGACAACATGAGGGCAACATGAGGGCAACATGAGGGAAACATGAAGACAACATGTGGACAACATGAGGGCAACATGAAGACAACATGAGGGCAACATGAGGACAACATGAAGACAACATGAAGACAACATGAGGGCAACATGAGGACAACATGAGGACAACATGAAGACAATATGAGGGCAACATGAAGACAACATGTGGACAACATGAGGACAACATGAGGGCAACATGAGGGCAACATGAAGACAACATGAGGGCAACATGAAGACAACATGAGGGCAACATGAAGACAACATGAGGACAACATGTGGACAACATGAGGACAACATGAGGGCAACATGAGGGCAACATGAAGACAACATGTGGACAACATGAGGACAACATGAGGACAACATGAGGGCAACATGAAGACAACATGAGGGCAACATGAAGACAACATGAAGACAACATGAGGGCAACATGAAGACAACATGAGGACAACATGAAGACAACATGAGGACAACATGAGGGCAACATGAGGGTAACATGAGGACAACATGAAGACAACATGAGGACAACATGAGGGCAACATGAGGGCAACATGAGGGTAACATGAGGACAACATGAGGGTAACATGAAGACAACATGAGGGCAACATGAGGACAACATGAGGACAACATGAGGACAACATGAGGGCAACATGAAGACAACATGAGGGCAACATGAGGACAACATGAGGGCAACATGAAGACAACATGAAGACAACATGAAGACAACATGAGGGCAACATGAAGACAACATGAGGACAACATGAAGACAACATGAAGACAACATGAAGACAACATGAAGACAACATGAGGACAACATGAAGACAACATGAGGACAACATGAGGGCAACATGAAGACAACATGAAGACAACATGAAGACAACATGAGGAGAACATGAGGAGAACATGAGGACAACATGAAGACAACATGAAGACAACATGAGGGTTAGAAACTAGGTAGGGGTTGATTAACGGGGGTTAGGAGTCTGAGAAGGAGTCTTAGAAACATAATGTCTTTAGTGTCCCTAGTGGACACTAAAGACATGCGGAGACGTTTCCCGGCGTCCTCCAACATCGGGGCGTCGGGAAGTCTCCCGAGGCGTGATGACATTCCTCCGTCCTCCCGTTCCTGTCCCTCCGCCTCTATTGTTTCAGGCTTTAATAAGCTCTGTGCAGGAAGAGAAACGGTGAAACCACAGAAACCATGCAGGGCTAAAAGCTTTCTTCCGATTGATCCTGATCCGCAGACCTCCCTCCCTCCCTCTGAAACTGAACCGCTTTGTTTCTCTCTCCCTGAACTAAAAATACAGATCTAAAAATACCCGCTCTGCACGTTCTAAAGCCTCTCCGAGTGTATGTATCATCATATTTTATACTTCATATTCTGATGTATGCAGTGATAAAAGGAAACCGCTCTGTAAAAACCTTTGACTCTAATATCTCAACCAAATTAAAGGAGAATTTCTCTTCTGGAAATGTATGCAGATTGGTGCATATTTTAAGGCATGTTATGTTATGTTATGTTGTGTTTTCCATAATCTGAGCCAGTGGAAGTATGTAGATGTTAAACAGAAGAGGCCCCAGAACGGAGCCTTGGGGAACGCCGCATGTCATATTTGTACGCTCAGATGCATTATTAACTATAGACACAAAGTAGTCAAAGAATTTCTCTTCTGGAAATGTATGCAGATAAGTACATATTTAAGACATGGCATGTTGTGTTGTGTTATGTTGTGTTGTGTTGTGGTATGGTATGTTTTCCATAATCTGAGCCAGTGGAAGCATGTAGATGATAAACAGAAGAGGCCCCAGAATGGAGCCTTGGGGAACGCCGCACGTCATATTTGTACGTTCAGATGTATAATTACCTATAGACACAAAGTAATCCCTATTCTGTAAGTAGGATTCAAAGCAGTTTTGTACTGAGCCAGAAAGGCCAACCCAGTATTCCAATCGGTCTAGTTCAAAAGTTTGATTTTCCAGCTGATTTTTTGCTCTGTTAGCGGTAAAGGAGTTCGCTAAGGCAGATCCAATGGTTTTGAACTTCAACAGAGGACCCGCCTTCAAGGAAGTTAACACTTCTCTGTACAAATGAAATGTACCAGAGTCTGGTAGGACCGGGCTAATGTACCAGAGTCTGGTAGGACCGGGCTAATGTACCAGAGTCTGGTAGGACCAGGCAAATGGACCAGAGTCTGGTAGGACCAGGCTAATGGACCAGAGTCTGGTAGGACCAGGCTAATGGACCAGAGTCTGGTAGGACCAGGCTAATGGACCAGAGTCTGGTAGGACCGGGCTAATGTACCAGAGTCTGGTAGGACCAGGCTAATGGACCAGAGTCTGGTAGGACCAGGCTAATGGACCAGAGTCTGGTAGGACCAGGCTAATGGACCAGAGTCTGGTAGGACCAGGCTAATGGACCAGAGTCTGGTAGGACCAGGCTAATGGACCAGAGTCTGGTAGGACCAGGCTAATGTACCAGAGTCTGGTAGGACCAGGCTAATGGACCAGAGTCTGGTAGGACCAGGCTAATGTACCAGAGTCTGGTAGGACCAGGCTAATGGACCAGAGTCTGGTAGGACCTGTTAAAACACTTCAATTCTGTTCACCAAATGCTATAAAATTGAATAAGACGCCCCAAAATTAATGAAAGTAGAGATTTGTACTTGGCAAAGAGCGTTGTGTGGAATCAATCATGTTATTTTGGGGAATTAAAAAGAACATTGACATAGGAAAACGGGTCAATTTGACCCAAGGACAACATGAGGACAACATGAGGGTTAAAGAAAAGCAAACAACCCAGAGTGTTTCTTCTCCTATCCCATAATGCATCTGATGAGCATGAGGATGCACCGTGTGCCTCGGCGGAGCTCTACATTCCCTGAGTGCCGCTCCAGTTAATCCTGAAACATCCGGAGACTTCATATCCATATTTAAATTTAAAGAATCGCAGAATTAAGCCGTCATGCAGGTGGGCTCTTCACACGAGGGGGTGACGGAGAAGAACTGCACGGGTCATGCAGGAAATAAGGCGCTCTTCTCTTTTTAATCTCCTTTCCGTACTTCTGTTCCTCTTTTATTTCATTAATCCTCACTGCTGTCTCAAGTCTCTAAAATGTCCTTCGGGATGAATGAAGTATCTACCTACCTAGATACAGTATTAGGGGACCACTAAGGTCTATATAAAGAGACTTCAGATACAGTATTAGGGACCACTAAGGTCTATATAAAGAGACTTCAGATACAGTATTAGGGACCACTAAGGTCTATATAAAGAGACTTCAGATACAGTATTAGAGGAACACTAAGGTCTATATAAAGAGACTTCAGATACAGTATTAGGGGACCACTAAGGTCTATATAAAAGAGACTTCAGATACAGTATTAGGTGACCACTAAGGTCTATATAAAGAGACTTCAGATACAGTATTAGAGGACCACTAAGGTCTATATAAAAGAGACTTCAGATACAGTATTAGGGACCACTAAGGTCTATATAAAAGAGACTTCAGATACAGTATTAGGGGACTACTAAGGTCTATATAAAGAGAATTCAGATACAGTATTAGGGACCACTAAGGTCTATATAAAGAGACTTCAGATACAGTATTAGGTGACCACTAAGGTCTATATAAAGAGACTTCAGATACAGTATTAGGGACCACTAAGGTCTATATTAAAGAGACTTCAGATACAGTATTAGGGACCACTAAGGTCTATATAAAGAGACTTCAGATACAGTATTAGGTGACCACTAAGGTCTATATTAAAGAGACTTCAGATACAGTATTGGGAACCACTAAGGTCTATATAAAGAGACTTCAGATACAGTATTAGGGGACCACTAAGGTCTATATAAAAGAGACTTCAGATACAGTATTAGGGGACCACTAAGGTCTATATAAAGAGACTTCAGATACAGTATTAGGGGACCACTAAGGTCTATATAAAGAGACTTCAGATACAGTATTAGGGGACCACTAAGGTCTATATAAAAGAGACTTCAGATACAGTATTAGGGGACCACTAAGGTCTATATAAAGAGACTTCAGATACAGTATTAGGGGACCACTAAGGTCTATATAAAGAGACTTCAGATACAGTATTAGGGGACCACTAAGGTCTATATAAAAGAGACTTCAGATACAGTATTAGGGGACCACTAAGGTCTATATAAAGAGACTTCAGATACAGTATTAGGGGACCACTAAGGTCTATATAGATATAGGTCTATATGGAAAATAGAAAGACATCATTTGTGCAACACACGTTAGAATCTGTGACATGTGACCCTGCAAACAGACTAATGGGAGACGCTGTTTTACTACTTCCTGTGTGCAAACTAATTATTTTCGGCAATTACACCGAGGCAAACACAACTCTGGATGCTGTTAATCTGCCGTCAATGAAACTCTGCAAAGCAGCTGAACACCGAGCAACAACACAATGTAGACCAACAAAAGTATGTTGTTGTTCTCATGGAACTGGTTCGGTGGGAATGGAAATATTTCTCCTCTTATTTCTATTCTGTGACAGAGGAGGTAGCAGGTCATCTTCACACACACACACACACACACACACACACATATGGACCTGAACCTTTAAGGGGGAGGGGGGCATAAACATAAGAAAACACATTCTGGAGTGGTGTTGTTAAGTTGTCAGTAATGATTAAATAGAGTGCGTACAAAACTGCAGAGAGAGCTTTTCAGATTTCTGTCAATAGTTTCTGTTGTTTTCACAGCTGCATCAGAATGTGGCAGACACCCCCGATAAAGTATTAGGGGACCACTAAGGTCTATATAAAGAGACTTCAGATACAGTATTAGGGACCACTAAGGTCTATATAAAGAGACTTCAGATACAGTATTAGGGACCACTAAGGTCTATATAAAAGACACTTCAGATACAGTATTAGGGGACCACTAAGGTCTATATAAAGAGACTTCAGATACAGTATTAGGGGACCACTAAGGTCTATATAAAAGAGACTTCAGATACAGTATTAGGGACCACTAAGGTCTATATAAAAGAGACTTCAGATACAGTATTAGGGGACCACTAAGGTCTATATAAAAGAGACTTCAGATACAGTATTAGGGACCACTAAGGTCTATATAAAAGAGACTTCAGATACAGTATTAGGGGACCACTAAGGTCTATATAAAGAGACTTCAGATACAGTATTAGGGGACCACTAAGGTCTATATAAAAGAGACTTCAGATACAGTATTAGGGGACCACTAAGGTCTATATAAAGAGACTTCAGATACAGTATTAGGGGACCACTAAGGTCTATATAAAAGAGACTTCAGATACAGTGTTAGGGGACCACTAAGGTCTATATAAAAGAGACTTCAGATACAGTATTAGGGACCACTAAGGTCTATATAAAAGAGACTTCAGATACAGTGTTAGGGGACCACTAAGGTCTATATAAAGAGACTTCAGATACAGTATTAGGGGACCACTAACGTCTATATAAAGAGACTTCAGATACAGTATTAGGGGACCACTAAGGTCTATATAAAGAGACTTCAGATACAGTATTAGGGGACCACTAAGGTCTATATAAAAGAGACTTCAGATACAGTATTAGGGACCACTAAGGTCTATATAAAGAGACTTCAGATACAGTATTAGGGACCACTAAGGTCTATATAAAGAGACTTCAGATACAGTATTAGGGGACCACTAAGGTCTATGTAAAAGAGACTTCAGATACAGTATTAGGGGACCACTAAGGTCTATATAAAAGAGACTTCAGATACAGTATTAGGGGACCACTAAAAAAGAACCGCCACCCTTGCGTCTTCAATTCGCACACTTGCGTATCGATGATGTCATCGCCACACCCCTCGACCTCTAGCCCTCGACCCCTTATCCTGCGACGAGGTCTCATAACAACAACAGCGGACTACATGCTCCTGCTGGAGAAGATATGGAGCCTATTAGCGTTACCAGGGCAACATATTCTGTCTGCTTGTATGCAGCGCGCAAGCTTGATGCGTAAGCTCCGCCTCTTCTTCTCTGTTTGTTGGTGAATTTCTGTAGCAGGAACAGCGCCACCTATAGGCCAGGAATATGAAGTGGCGCGTAGAGTCATTTACAAATGGATCAGTTTGGACGCACGTGCTCGTTGAACCGATGCCAGGAAATGACGGGTGGAAAAAAGATAATTTTGGATGTGGACTGAGACGGCCTCCAGTGAGATTATATCTTAAAACCATTTGGTTCATGGTTCCCCCGACAGCACCAGCACACATCACGGAGCAGGAACGAACGCTTCCTTCCATCAGCAGCGACATTGATTACTGAACACAGACAGGATGGAGAGACCACTCAGACATTTAATCACCTATTGACTGACTGGAGGGAACCGAGGAACAACATTGATGCTTTTAGAGGGAAAATGAGTGTTGCTTCAAGCTTAAAAGGGATCTTTTGTTTTGGGTTTTTTCAACCTGTAGTCTTTCTTTCCATGCTTTGAGCAAAAAAACTTGGGATAATGCTGTAACCGGCAGCCGTGAACCGGGCTGTAATGTAACCCTACAAGACAACTGGCATCATCAATTTCCATCCACTTAAAGTGCAGATGGGCTCAGATTAGTATTCTAAGTGTGTGACAAGATTATGGAAAAGATCCCTACACAGTAAGATGCTTTTAGTTTAACATGAAACCAAAATCATCATCATTAAACCCACCAGACTCCATGTAAATAATCACTACTTTTAGCGTGTATAGAGCAGCATATCTCCACCAGACTCCATGTAAATAATCACTACTTTTAGCGTGTATAGAGCAGCATATCTCCACCAGACTCCATGTAAATAATCACTACTTTTAGCATGTATAGAGCAGCATATCTCCACCAGACTCCATGTAAATAATCACTACTTTTAGCGTGTATAGAGCAGCATATCTCCACCAGACTCCATGTAAATAATTACTACTTTTAGCGTGTATAGAGCAGCATATCTCCACCAGACTCCATGTAAATAATCACTACTTTTAGCGTGTATAGAGCAGCATATCTCCACCAGACTCCATGTAAATAATCACTACTTTTAGCGTGTATAGAGCAGCATATCTCCACCAGACTCCATGTAAATAATCACTACTTTTAGCGTGTATAGAGCAGCATATCTCCACCAGACTCCATGTAAATAATCACTACTTTTAGCGTGTATAGAGCAGCATATTTCCACCAGACTCCATGTAAATAATCACTACTTTTAGCGTGTATAGAGCAGCATATCTCCACCAGACTCCATGTAAATAATCACTACTTTTAGCGTGTATAGAGCAGCATATCTCCACCAGACTCCATGTAAATAATCACTACTTTTAGCGTGTATAGAGCAGCATATCTCCACCAGACTCCATGTAAATAATCACTACTTTTAGCGTGTATAGAGCAGCATATCTCCACCAGACTCCATGTAAATAATCACCACTTTTAGCATGTATAGAGCAGCATATCATGTGAATGTATGTAAATGGGTGAATTAAGACTTTATTTCAACCAGACCAGAGTGGTGACTGTTGGAGCAGTGGCAATGTGAATCAAGACGGCTTTTTATCATTATATTTTGTGTCTGTCGAATTTGAATGAAGTGTGTTTTACGATGATAAAAGTAGTGATTATTTACATGGAGTCTGGTGGGTTTGGTGATGGTGATGTCGGGGCTATTTCATGTTAAACTAAAATGATCTTACTCTTTAACTAAAAGGTCTATCTCTGTAGGGATGCTTTCATAATGTCATCACACACTTAGAATAATAGAAGAACTTTTAGTGGACGGAAATTTGCAGTTTGTTTCTTGATACTGGGCCAATGTTAAAGCTTGTTGTTTGTTACAAGTTGCTTGTCCTTAATGTTCTCAGAGCGGAGGGAACGATATCTTAATGAGTGTTTGTTTCCCAGACACTTTATTACCTCAACGCAAGCCTGACACAGCTAATTGGGTATGCCAGCATGCTGTCAGTGTAAATCTGCGACCCTAACGTTCCTGTGCATGGCGCCGCGCTGGATGCTGCCATCGGCCTCGCTCTCAGCCTCTTTAATTAGATACTTGTGTGCAAGGTGTACTGCAAGAAGGCCGTCAGCTTCTTCATTAAGTCCACAGCCTTTCAAATATACTCTCAGTGTGTGTTTGTTGGCTCCTCAAAGTCAACGGCAAAGCTCTGCAACACGCCTCCGACACCTCCGCGTTGTTATCACACACCGCGCTGTAACTCATCATTAAAGCTCACACACACACATGATGTAGTCCCATTAACCCTCGTGTTGTCTTCCCGTCAAAATAAGAAGAAAATCAACACTTTTGTTGAGTCTTTTTATCAATTTTATCAACTTTTTCTTACATTTTTGTCCCTTTGGATGCCTTTTTTGCGATGTCAACACTATTATTAACTTTAGTTTTACAGTTATTTTTGGAATTTATGGTCAAAAAAAGCTAATTTCTAGGAAATGATACCTAATGTTTGAGTTAGAAAAGCAGAAATTAGGAATTATTGAGACTAAAATTAAAGGAATGGATGTTGATGATAATCACAGACTGGAATATGTCAACTTTTACTCTCAATACTATTTCAAAAACACTTAAATTTGGTTTCAAATGCTTTAAAATTGAATAAGACGCCCCAAAATTAATGAAAGTAGAGATTTGTACTTGGCAAAGAGCGTTGTGTGGAATCAATCATGTTATTTTGGGGAATTAAAAAGAACATTGATATAGGACAACATGAGGACAACATGAGGACAACATGAGGACAACATGAGGACAACATGGGGACAACATGAGGACAACATGAGGATAACATGAAGACAACATGAAGACAACATGAGGGCAACATGAGGACAACATGAGGACAACATGAGGAAAACATGAGGACAACATGAGGACAACATGAGGACAACATGAGGGCAACATGAAAGACGACATGAGGACAACATGAAGACGACATGAAGACGACATGAGGACAACATGGGGACAACATGAGGACAACATGAGGACAACATGAAAGACGACATGAGGACGACATGAAGACGACATGAGGACAACATGAGGACAACATGAGGGCAACATGGGGACAACATGAGGACAACATGAGGACAACATGAAAGACGACATGAGGACAACATGAAAGACAACATGAAGACAACATGAGGACAACATGAGGACAACATGAAAGACGACATGAGGACAACATGAAGACGACATGAGGACAACATGAAGACAACATGAAGACAACAGTATGTCCTCAGTGAACAGTATGTCCTTAGTGGACAGTGTGTCCTTATTGTACACTGTGTCCTTAGTGTACACTGTGTCCTTAGTGTACAGTGTGTCCTCAGTGGACAGTATGTCCTCAGTGGACAGTGTGTCCTCAGTGGACAGTATGTCCTTAGTGGACAGTGTGTCCTTAGTGTACACTGTGTCCTTAGTGTACACTGTGTCCTTAGTGGACAGTATGTCCTTAGTGTACACTGTGTCCTTAGTGGACAGTGTGTCCTTAGTGTACACTGTGTCCTTAGTGGACAGTGTGTCCTTAGTGGACAGTGTGTCCTTAGTGTACACTGTGTCCTTAGTGGACAGTGTGTCCTTAGTGTACACTGTGTCCTTAGTGCACACTGTGTCCTTAGTGGACAGTGTGTCCTTAGTGTACACTGTGTCCTTAGTGGACGGGTCAATTTGACCCGAGGACAACATGACAAACAGATGAGGAGACGGCGGATCCATTTCCCCGTCACATGTTGAACATTCGCTGAGGGTCGAGTCCATTTTCTCTGGGGTTTCTCGGCGGGGGGGGGCAGGGGGGGTAATTGGCTGAGGACAAAGCTGCGGGGGACAGGGGACGGAGGTCTGACACAGCAGCGTGTTGCCATGTGCTTTACGCTCGCTGCAGGGTCCCAGAGGACTCTCCTGCAGAGGAAGTTCCCGACCCAGAACTACAGCTCCAACAGCCTCATTTGAACCTCTACTCTCCATCTACAGCTGCTAATGTATCACAGTCGCCAGCTTACATATTAAATCAGTGTGTGTGTCTCTTTTAACCCTTGTGTGTGTTGTTTTCCCGTCAACCATGAAAAAAAAGAACATTATTATCACTTTTTCCGACATTTCTGTCACTTTTCCAATGTTGTGGGTGCTTTTTTAATGTTTTTCCCAAAGTTATTGAATATTTCTAATGTTGCTCTTATTTTGAAGGCCCATTTTTTGTGTTAAAATGTGTTTGTTGATCAGATTTACTGTGCCACTGTGTGTACTTTGGACTTTACTTTAACAGACAATGTTGAATGCATGTATAGACCAAACAACTAAATGACTAATGGAGAAAACCAACTGATGAATTTCAGCTCTTTCATCCTAACTGACTGTGACTATCTAATAAAACCGGAAGCAGAACCCCAGCAGGAGCCAGTCGGTACCTCCCAGAGTCAGATAAGCGTAAATCCAGACCAGCACTGGGGAGGGACAGCAGGTATTAAGCTGGCTGACAGCTGATCCGAGGGACTCGGGGCCCATTCATGCATATCTACAGCCTCCAGCGCTCTGCAACAGCTGGGAGGGCCTCCTCTATACATAAATGTTCAGAACCGGGCTGGAGCATGAATGTATAATAAGAACTGGGTACAGAGCTCGAGGTGGAGCCCCGTAGACTTCTATGTGGACTATGTGGAGCTAAAAATGACCCAGATGAACGGCACTGCTTCAGCACTGTGTGGCCTATATTTCCCAATGTTATCAGACCTTGTGGATCAAGTGGTGACAGTGAAACGGGTCATTTCGTGGAGAGGCGGGGAGTCTTTTGGGCCAGAGAGAGCGCATCACTCCACGGACACGGGAGCTTTAATTCCATTGTTATGGCCGTTATGTTCGATTGGCTTCAAAGCCCTGGAGTCAGGATGTGGTTAGCCTAGCTTAGCATTAAGAGGTGAAAGGTGGCAAGGAGGAAACAACTAGCGTAGCTGTGTCCAAAGTTCAAAAATGCACCTACAGTGTTTCCTTTAGGGGCTTTTTTTTAGCAGTGGGGGCAGTTCTGTCTGAACATGCATATGTATATGCACACACACACACACACACACACACACACACACACACACACACACACACACACACACACACATATGCTGCTGCATATCAATAAGTAGGTGCACTGAGACACCAGCTGTTTCCTTCCACACGTTTTTATCCAAATTAAGTGATATTGAATGAAAAATGTCTTCTGGAAACAGTCAAATTTGATGGAATTTCATGAATATAATGAAACACGTTCGTCTCATCTGATTTTCTCTTGATGATATTCGTCTTATGTGATAAACGCTGATGGATTATTTGCTGTATAAATAATGAGTTGTGATTAAGTTTTAGGTCATTTTATGGTTGCAACCCGCCACAAAACGAAGAAGAAGAAGAAGTTGTAGTTCATTTCCCCCAGTGTTTCCTCTCTGTCTGCACACATGGGGGAGACAGATGGACGTGGACGGACGAGGAGACGAGAGACTTTCTGGATTCAATTCATCAGGAACTCGTGAAGGAAATGGCCGACAAAGGTTAGGACACACACACACACACACACACACACACACACACACACACACACACACACGTATATACACACACACACACACACACACACACACGCACGCACGCACACACACACACACACACGAACACACACACACGAACACACACACGAACACACACACGAACACACACACACACACACACACACGAACACACACACACACACACACACACACACACGAACACACACACAAACACACACGGCCGACAAAGGTTAGAACAAGCTGTGGGACGTCCTGCGGAGACAATGGAAGACGCTCAGACAGAGAGACATGTCTCAAAAAAAGAGTCTCGCAGCTGTGCTGGGGGCATCTGCATCGTCATAGCGACGTGTTGATAGCGTGGTCGTTGTTGTCTTATTATAGCTCGATATGTCTCTACCAGCTGGAACATGAGCTCTATTACAACTTGAATGTTGTGATTCAGTGTGAAAATGAATGAAAACAACTTAAAATGTCTCCAACCAATCAGATATACTAATCAGACCCTAAAACAGCGTCATGTGACGTCATCGCCAGGTTTTTATTGGCTGTAAAGCCGTTGGATGGAAACACACTGTCACCAGATTTATTCACAGGAGGTTTTTTTTTACTGAACTTCAGATAATTTGATGGACACGTAGAAGAAACGTAACTATTCTGAACCCCGTGAACTTCAGCGCTGATGTCTTCACCTCTCGGTCCAGCGTGATGTCGCCGCTCTGGCTGCAGCCGTCCGTGTCTCTGCCCGGATGAAACCCCCCCGTCCTCTCCGGGGTCCTCGGCTCCTCGGCTCTCAGATTCCAGCGTATTAATCTTTAACTACTGCCAGATGGACGGGAACGGCAGCGAGGAAGAGGAAAAGAGGGCTGAGGCACGGCCTTGTGGGTAGATTTGTTCAGGATGATCGACTGCCCGCTTCGCCGCCGCGGCAACGACGGGACATGAGGCGGTGACATCACCCGCTGCTGTGCTGATGTCAGCGAGTGCGTGAGCTCCAATTTGGGCTTCAGGGACGGAGAGAGGACCAACGAACGCCCAGGCATCCTTATTGTTTCTGTCTTTATTTCAGGACATGACTGAGAGTCATCTGATCTTCTTTTACATTTCAAAACTAATATCACTGAGAAAACTATTTGGATCTTTGCATATAAGCTCTAATCTTAATAATAATGAGCTCTAATGCTTTTCTCTCACCACTTCATCCCATTTTGTTGCTAACACATCAGGATAAACGATACCCTAAAATATTATTTTCAGCTCAAATCCTTTTTCTTTAAAAGGACCCCGCCGACTTATCGGGACTTATTCCCTGTGTCCCCCCAGGGTTAGATGGGAACTATATTCTCAGAAGCGAAGCACTGCTACTTCTGCTGCTACTTGGGCGGAGAGATTTGACAACAAGCTTTTCGGGTGTTAATCACTCCACCAAGTAGCAGAAGTAGCTGACCAAACGTAGCCGCTAGTCGCTCCAGACAGCAGAGCCAGCGCTGCTCAGAGATGTTTTACGATGCTAAAATCACTGATTATTTACATGGACTCTGGTGGGTTCAGCGAACGCAATTTCGCGGACTTTTATGTTTTAAAAAGGATCTTAATCTTTAACAGAAAGGTCGACCTCCTTAGAAATCCTTTCCATAATGTTGGCAGACACTTAGAATATTAATCTGAGTCTGTCAGCAGCAAAACGAGCACTTTATGAACGTAAATACAAGCTGGACAATTACTATTAACTTCCATTGTAGCTTGTTTCTCTGCTGCCGACTGCGGCGATCTCGTTTAATACGGCATCAACGTCAATGTCAGTAGTTTTTATTGTATCTGATACTCAGTGAGCTGCTGCAGAAACAAGCCTGAAGCAATAAAGCAAAAGCTGTCAGATAAATGTAGTTCAGGAAACATTACAACATTATGAAATATTAGGACTTTCTAGCTCGAAATATTAGGATTTTCTATCTTGAAATATTAGGATTTTTTATTTTGAAATATTAGGACTTTCTATCTTGAAATATTAGGACTTTCTATCTTGAAATATTAGGATTTTTTATCTTGAAATATTATGATTTTTTATCTTGAAATATTAGGACTTTCTATCTTGAAATATTTGGACTTTCTATCTTGAAATATTAGGATTTTCTATCTTGAAATATTAGGACTTTCTATCTTGAAATATTAGGACTTTTTATCTTGAAATATTAGGACTTTTTGTCTTGAAATATTAGGACTTTTTGTCTTGAAATATTTGGACTTTCTATCTTGAAATATTAGGATTTTCTATCTTGAAATATTAAGACTTTCTATCTTGAAATATTAGGACTTTCTATCTTGAAATATTAAGACTTTCTATCTTGAAATATTAGGACTTTCTATCTTGAAATATTAGGATTTTTTATCTTGAAATATTAGGACTTTTTGTCTTGAAATATTAGGACTTTTTGTCTTGAAATATTTGGACTTTCTATCTTGAAATATTAGGATTTTTTATTTTGAAATATTAGGACTTTCAATCTTGAAATATTAAGAATTTCTATCTTGAAATATTAAGACTTTCTATCTTGAAATATTAGGACTTTCTATCTTGAAATATTAGGATCTTTTATCTTGAAATATTAGGATTATTTATCTTGAAATATTAGGACTTTTTTTCTTGAAATATTAGGACTTTCTATCTTGAAATATTTGGACTTTCTATCTTGAAATATTAAGACTTTCTATCTTGAAATATTAGGACTTTCTATCTTGAAATATTAAGACTTTCTATCTTGAAATATTAGGACTTTCTATCTTGAAATATTAGGATTTTTTATCTTGAAATATTAGGACTTTTTGTCTTGAAATATTAGGACTTTTTGTCTTGAAATATTTGGACTTTCTATCTTGAAATATTAGGATTTTTTATTTTGAAATATTAGGACTTTCAATCTTGAAATATTAAGAATTTCTATCTTGAAATATTAAGACTTTCTATCTTGAAATATTAAGACTTTCTATCTTGAAATATTAGGATTATTTATCTTGAAATATTAGGACTTTTTTTCTTGAAATATTAGGACTTTCTATCTTGAAATATTTGGACTTTCTATCTTGAAATATTAAGACTTTCTATCTTGAAATATTAGGACTTTCTATCTTGAAATATTAGGATTTTTATCTTGAAATATTAGGACTTTTGTCTTGAAATATTAGGACTTTTTGTCTTGAAATATTTGGACTTTTTGTCTTGAAATATTTGGACTTTCTATCTTGAAATATTAGGATTTTTTATTTTGAAATATTAGGACTTTCAATCTTGAAATATTAAGAATTTCTATCTTGAAATATTAAGACTTTCTATCTTGAAATATTAGGACTTTCTATCTTGAAATATTAGGATTTTTTATCTTGAAATATTAGGATTATTTATCTTGAAATATTAGGACTTTTTGTCTTGAAATATTTGGACTTTCTATCTTAAAATATTAGGATTTTCTATCTTGAAATATTAAGACTTTCTATCTTGAAATATTAGGATTTTATATCTTGAAATATTAAGACTTTCTATCTTGAAATATTAGGACTTTCTATCTTGAAATATTAAGATTTTTTATCTTGAAATATTAGGATTTTTGTCTTGAAATATTAGGATTTTCTATCTTGAAATATTAGGATTTTTATTTTGAAATATTAGGACTTTTTATCTTGAAATAATAGGATTTTTTTATCTTGAAATATTAGGACTTTCTATCTTGAAATATTGGGACTTTCTATCTTGAAATATTAGGACTTTCTATCTTGAAATATTAGGATTTTTATCTTGAAATATTAGGATTTTTGTCTTGAAATATTAGGATTTTCTATCTTGAAATATTAGGATTTTTATTTTGAAATATTAGGACTTTTTATCTTGAAATATTAGGACTTTCTATCTTGAAATATTAGGACTTTCTATCTTGAAATATTAGGATTTTCTATCTTGAAATATTAGGATTTTCTATCTTGAAATATTAGGATTTTCTATCTTGAAATATTAAGACTTTCTATCTTGAAATATTTGGACTTTCTATCTTGAAATATTAAGACTTTCTATCTTGAAATATTTGGATTTTCTATCTTGAAATATTAGGATTTTCTATCTTGAAATATTTGGACTTTCTATCTTGAAATATTTGGACTTTCTATCTTGAAATATTAGGATTATTTATCTTGAAATATTAGGACTTTCTATCTTGAAATATTAGGACTTTCTATCTTGAAATATTTGGACTTTCTATCTTGAAATATTTGGACTTTCTATCTTGAAATATTAGGATTTTCTATCTTGAAATATTTGGACTTTCTATCTTGAAATATTTGGATTTTCTATCTTGAAATATTAGGACTTTTTATCTTGAAATATTAGGACTTTTTATCTTGAAATATTAGGACTTTTTATCTTGAAATATTTGGACTTTTTGTCTTGAAATATTTGGACTTTCTATCTTGAAATATTTGGACTTTCTATCTTGAAATATTAGGACTTTCTATCTTGAAATATTAGGACTTTCAATCTTGAAATATTAGGACTTTCTATCTTGAAATATTTGGATTTTCTATCTTGAAATATTTGGATTTTCTATCTTGAAATATTTGGACTTTCTATCTTGAAATATTAGGATTTTCTATCTTGAAATATTAAGATTAGTTAACATTAACATAGGCTAATATTAGTTAACATTAACATAGGCTCAGGCTAATTACTGCTAACTAACATGCTAGTTAACATTAACATAGGCTAGGTACAGGCTACTGCTAACTAACATGTTAGTTAACATAGGCACAGGCTCATTACTGCTAACTAACATGCTAGTTAACATTAACATAGCCACAGGCTTATTACTGCTAACTACCATGCTAGTTAACATTAACATAGACACAGGCTAATTACTGCTAACTACCATGCTAGTTAACATTAACATAGACAGGCTAGGCAGGTGGTTATGACACAATCGTTAGCCTATTTTTATAAAAACGTCTGCTACGGAGCCATAACGTTAGCTACAAGCTAACGGAGCCTTTTATACATTGTTGTGTTTCTTTAGAAATCAACAACGGACAAATAGAGTCTTTAAACGCTTCAGATGTAAAGTTATTTACTGTCAAAGTGGCGCCAAAATGAATGGGAGTCAATGGGATGCTAACGGCAGGTGATGGCTACGTAGCATTAAAATGGCGCCATGGGAGCTACGCTTAGAGAAGAGAGGCTGACCCTGGCGTTGATTTTCAAGACAACACAAGGGTTAAATACAACAAATATGCAATTTGACATAAATTAGGACCGTTATTATTATTATTGTGTCTAAAATGTTGGAATAGCAACAAATAATAAAATTAATAACACTGAAAAACCTTAAAAACAAAACCTGAAGAAGAATTTTTAGATCTGAAAAGCCTTTCAGGCAGTTTGAAGCTTTTTTTCAATGTTTTTGGCGCTTTTTTTGCAGTATTTTACATTCCTTCAGCTTAGCTACTGCACCAAAGATTTATGACAGGATTTCCCTGGAAAAATATTTGGCAAAGGAATCCAGCAGGATACAAAGGTCCGTATCCTAGAAGACTGCTGGACCAGGATCTGAGAGCAGACGACTAATGAATTATTTACAACCACTGCTTAAGTCTTCATCCTTACATGCATGAATTATTGAATCATATATCATAAACTTGTGGTACACAATGTGACAGGGCTGTAGTACTCGATTCCGGTCTTGGACTCGAGTCCGGACACTAGTCTCGACCACTGGTCTTGCCCAATATGGCTTCTGGTCTGGACCGAGTCCAGGTGTCTTTATTATGTTGATAATAATATTGGAGGGAAAGTGAAACCCAGAATTATTGTCTTGTTGCTGTCCTGCATAAGACCTTTATTCTGTCCTGGACTCGGTCTTGACTCAGACTCAAACCTCTTTGGACTCAGTCTTGTCTTGACTCGGACTCGAACCTCTTTGGACTCGGTCTTGACTCGGACTCAAACCTCTTTGGACCCTGTCTTGATTCGGACTCAAACCTCTTTGGACTCGGTCTTGACTCGGACTCAAACCTCTTTGGACTCGGTCTTGACTCGGACTCAAACCACTTTGGACTCGGTCTTGTCTTGGACTCTAACCACTTTGGACTCGGTCTTGTCTTGGACTCGGTCTTGTCTTGGACTCGGTCTTGTCTTGGACTCGGTCTTGTCTTGGACTCAAACCTCTTTGGACTCGGTCTTGTCTTGGACTCAAACCTCTTTGGACTCGGTCTTGTCTTGGACTCTAACCTCTTTGGACTCGGTCTTGTCTTGGACTCAAACCTCTTTGAACTCGGTCTTGACTTGGACTCTAACCTCTTTGGACTCGGTCTTGTCTTGGACTCGACTAGTCCAGGTCTTGGACTCGACTAAGGTGGTCTCGACTACAGCCCTGCTCTGTGATTCTTGTTACACATAAACTAACGTGTAGAAGCTACATCACAGCCGGCAGGTCACGGCAGCAAAAAGAAATAAAAATGCAAGAATATGCCATCAGAACATTTTAATTATCATTATTGTGCAACTTCCAATGAATATCAGCCATTTATTCCAAGTTATGGAGTGAGTCAAAGAAAAAAAACACGTCTTAAGGAGAGAAAGCGGACTGCCGGCCCCCGTTGGGACACTGATGGACCGAGACCAGCACGCATCAGATAGACCCTGAGAGGCTGCCAGCTGCTGGCTTTGTGTCTGTGTGTGTTAGCAAAGACGTACGGCGGCCATTATGACCCAAAGAGATAGGAAGTGAAGGTATAAATCGCTTCATTAACGAGGCTCCAGATGTTTACGACAAATCATAATTAACCCCTCGTGTTGTTGTCCCGTCAAAATAGAAAATCAACTCTTATGTTCAGGCTTTTTTAGTGGAAGTGACAAAAATGTGAACAAATGTTGAATAAAGTGACAAAAATGTGAAAATATGTCAAATAAAGTGACAAAAATGTGAACAAATGTCAAATAAAGTGACAAAAATGTGAAAATATGTCAAAGAAAGTGACAAAAATGTGAAAATATGTCAAAGAAAGTGACAAAAATGTGAAAATATGTCGAATAAAGTGACAAAAATGTGAAAATACGTCAAATAAAGTGACAAAAATGTGAACAAATGTCAAATAAAGTGACAAAAATGTGAAAATATGTCAAAGAAAGTGACAAAAATGTGAAAATATGTCGAATAAAGTGACAAAAATGTGAAAATACGTCAAATAAAGTGACAAAAATGTGAACAAATGTCAAATAAAGTGACAAAAATGTGAAAATATGTCAAAGAAAGTGACAAAAATGTGAAAATATATCAAATAAAGTGACAAAAATGTGAAAATACGTCAAATAAAGTGACAAAAATGTGAACAAATGTCAAAGAAAGTGACAAAAATGTGAAAATATGTCGAATAAAGTGACAAAAATGTGAAAATATGTTGAATTAAGTGACAAAAATGTGAAAATATATCAAATAAAGTGACAAAAATGTGAAAATATGTTGAATAAAGTGACAAAAATGTGAAAATATATCAAATAAAGTGACAAAAATGTGAAAATATGTTGAATTAAGTGACAAAAATGTGAAAATATATCAAATAAAGTGACAAAAATGTGAAAATATGTTGAATAAAGTGACAAAAATGTGAAAATATATCAAATAAAGTGACAAAAATGTGAAAATATGTCAAAGAAAGTGACAAAAATGTGAAAATATATCAAATAAAGTGACAAAAATGTGAAAATATGTTGAATAAAGTGACAAAAATGTGAAAATACGTCAAATAAAGTGACAAAAATGTGAAAATACGTCAAATAAAGTGACAAAAATGTGAACAAATGTCAAAGAAAGACAAACAAAATCAAATCTTTTGTTCAGGCTTTTTTGTCGATGTTTTGACCTTTTTCTTACGGGTTTGTCCCTTTTTTCAACACTTTTCAAGCTTTTTTTTTCAACGTTTGTCACTTTTTTTGACGTTTAACACTACGTAACACTAACTTATTAACTTTAGTTTTAGTTATTTTTGGAATTTATGGTCAATAAAGCTCATTTATAGGAATTTATACCTAATGTTTGAGTTAGAAAAGCAGAAATTAGGAATTATTGAGACTAAAATTAAAGGAACGGATGTTGATGATAATCACAGACTGGAATATGTCAACTTTTACTCTCAATACTATTTCAAAACACTTCCATTGAGACTTCAGATAGAGAAAGCAAGAAACCCACATATCAGATATAGAAAGTTGTTGAAAGCGGGTCAGTTTGACCCGAGGAGACCAGGAGGGTTAAATCCTGTTAACCACCACAGTTAATGTTGTTGATTTAGTTATTTATACATGCTTGGAAAGGGATGCATTAAGAGGGGAAGAGGTCCCACTGAGACTGTGAACACACAGGGTCCAGATGGTCCTGGTCTTACTCTGTACGTTGCAATCCTTTCCATTTATGTAGATAAGCGCTGAGACCATTTCCTGGCAATTACAGCTGACTGGTGAAGTCTGGAATCTGAACTTCCTTAAATCCCAACATGCACTGGACAAAAACCACAATATGTCATGGAAATCTGCCTAGAATTATGAAGAAAACAGGTACTTGTGATGTTAATGGTGCAGAAAAGGTATTTTAAAGAGTTAATATTTGAATAAATAACCCTGTTGTCCATTGTCCACAATAACATGTTGTCCTTGGGTCAAATTTGACCTGTTTTCAGTAAAAAATAAAAACAATATGGGCGTTGTAATAAGCGCTGAAAATGTCAACAATACCAAATATCAAATAACTTTGGTAAAAACATCAAAAAAAGAAGCCACAACAGTGAAAAAGTGACAAAAATGTTGGAAAAATGATGTGAAAATGATGGTTGACTGAAAGACAACACAAGGGATTAAAGAAGAGTTGGACTAGCAGCTACAGAATAATAAAATAAAAGTGTACGCGCACATGTGTGTGTGTGTGTGTGCATGAGTGACTCTGTATGTGTGTGTTTGTGTGTATGAGTGACTGTGTGTGTGTGTGTGTGTGTATGAGTGACTGTGTGTGTGTGTGTGTGTGTATGAGTGACTCTGTGTGTGTTTGTGTGTATGAGTGTGCTTGCGTGTGTGTGTGTGTGTGTGTGTGCGTGTGTGTGTATGTTTGTGTGTATGAGTGTGCTTGCGTGTGTGTTTGTGTGTATGAGTAACTGTGTGTGTGTGTGTGTGTGTGTGTATGAGTGACTGTGTGTGTTTGTGTGTATGAGTGTGCTTGCGTGTGTGTGTGTGTGTGTGTGCGTGTGTGTGTATGTTTGTGTGTGTGTGCATGCAAGCGTGTATGTGTATATGTGTGTGTATGTGCGTGTGTGCGTGTGTGCGTGCGTGCGTGCATGTGTGTGTGTGTGTGTATGAGTTACTCTGTGTGTGTGTGTTTATGTGTAGGAGTGTGCTTGCGTGTGTGTGTGTGTGTGTGTGTGACAGTGGCAGTGTATTATCTCAACAGCAACGCCTCTCTGTACCTCCGTCCTGCTGTAGGAGCCTCTCCCCCTTATACAATCATACGCTCTTAATTAGCAACCGTTAGCTTTGATAAGCTAACTAACTGCCCTCTGCTGCAGTTAACGAGGGCGCAGCTGTCCTGTGAAGAGAAGAACATCTTCCAGCACGCTGCAATCTCTAATTAGCTTCTCAAAGTGAATAGTTTCTGTTTTTCTACAGGTACTCGTCCGTCGTTCCTCGAGAGCAATCAAGCGTCGACCTAATTGGTCGGGCTGTAATTGACCCGACGGGTCGGGGTCTCCAATCAGCTGGAGGGCTGTTCAATCACAGAACGCATCTCCAGAAAACTCTTGATTCCTCCACTCGATGAACATTCGGAGAGTTTGAGTTTACAGTGACTACAGGTTACATGCATATTATAATATATATAATAATATAATAGAAAGTTAGAGGGTGTGACTATGGGTTACATGCACATAATATTCAGGCTGTTGCCCTTACTCTAAAAATAATGACAAAAATGTGAACAAATGTCGAATAAAGTGACAAAAATGTGAACAAATGTCGAATAAAGTGACAAAAATGTGAAAATATGTTGAATAAAGTGACAAAAATGTGAAAATATGTGGAATAAAGTGACAAAAATGTGAAAATATGTCAAATAAAGTGACAAAAATGTGAAAATATGTCAAATAAAGTGACAAAAATGTGAACAAATGTCAAATAAAGTGACAAAATGTGAAAATATGTTGAATAAAGTGACAAAAATGTGAATAAATGTTAAATAAAGTGACAAAAATGTGAAAATATGTGGAATAAAGTGACAAAAATATGAAAATATGTTGAATAAAGTGACAAAAATGTGAACAAATGTCAAAGAAAGTGACAAAAACATGAAAATATGTTGAATAAAGTGACAAAAATGTGAACAGATGTCAAATAAAGTGACAAAAATATGAAAATATGTTGAATAAAGTGACAAAAATGTGAACAAATGTCAAATAAAGTGACAAAAATGTGAAAATATGTCGAATAAAGTGACAAAAATGTGAAAAGATGTCGAATAAAGTGACAAAAATGTGAAAAGATGTCGAATAAAGTGACAAAAATGTGAAAAGATGTTGAAAAACGTATTCATGTTTCCAGAACAGACCCGTTACACTCTTTCTCTTAAGAGTCGCTGTGGGTTTCGATGAAGGAGACCAAAGGCCGAAGGTAAAATTAGCCTGAGTGTGTTTGGCAGGAAATACCTCGCGATCTGATAGGCCGACGGGAGTTAGCGATCTGATAGGCCGACGGGAGTTAGCGATCTGATAGGCCGAAGGGGGTTTCCATATAAGGCGGCAGGTTCCTGACCTCCGTTAATAAATGTCCTGATGGAGGTTTCAGCCGCTGTGGGAACCGTGGAGAAGCTCAATGGGAGCTGTGTGTGTGTGTGTGTGTGGTTAGGTGACTCAGTGTGTGTGTGTGTGTGTGTGTGTGTGTGTGTGTGTGTGTGTGTGTGTGTGTGTGTGTGTGGGGTTAGGTGACTCAGTGTGTGCCTGTGTGTGTGTGACTCTGTGTGTGTATGACTGTGTGTGTATATATACGTGTGTGTGTGTGTGTGTGTGTGTGTGTGCGTGTGTGTGGTTAGGTGACTTAGTGTGTGCGACTCTGTGTGTGTATGACTGTGTGTGTGTGAGTGTGTGAGTATATATACGTGTGTGTGTGTGTGTGTGTGTGTGTGTGTGTGTGTGTGTGTGTGTGCGGTTAGGTGACTCAGTGTGTGCCTGTGTGTGTGTGACTGTGTGTGTGTGAGTGTGTGTGTATATATACGTGTGTGTGTGTGTGTGTGTGTGTGTGTGTGTGTGTGTGTGTGTGTGTGGTTAGGTGACTTAGTGTGTGCGACTCTGTGTGTGTATGACTGTGTGTGTGTGAGTGTGTGAGTATATATACGTGTGTGTGTGTGTGTAAGTGTGTGTGTGTGTGTGTGTGTGTGTGTGTGTGTGTGAGCGTAAGTGTGCGTGTGTGTGTGTGATTCTGAGTGTGTGTGTGTGTGTGTGTGTGTGTGTGTGTGTTTCTTAACCTTGCCGTTTGGACATATCACATAAGGCTTAATTTCTTCATTTCTTTGCACAAAACTCTCCAGAAAATGCCATTTAATGTTTGTTTTTTTTTAATCCTGGGCAAGTACAAATCTCTACTTTCATTAATTTTGGGGCGTCTTATTCAATTTTATAGCATTTGAAACCAAATTGAAGTGTTTTTGAAATAGTATTGAGAGTAAAAGTTGACATATTCCAGTCTGTGATTATCATCAACATCCATTCCTTTAATTTTAGTCTCAATAATTCCTAATTTCTGCTTTTCTAACTCAAACATTAGGTATAATTTCCTATAAATGAGCTTTATTGATCATAAATTCCAAAAATAACTAAAACTACAGTTAATAAGTTAGTGTTACGTAGTGTTAAACGTTAAAAAAAGTGTCAAACATTGAAAAAAAACATAAAAAGTAGATTTTCCAATTGGACGGGAGACATCGCGAGGGTTAAGACCTTCTTCCTGGCATCTGTCCCTGATGCGGCCTGTCCCCGGCGTGTCCTCGGGGCCGCAGTCTGACCCCGGACGCATCGATCCAGCTCAGATTTCTGCTGCTGCCGCGGCGCTGATGGCGCCCGGAGGCTAATGGCTGCCTGGACAACAGCAGCTGCCCGGCTGGTTGGCGGGGGGGGAGAGGGGGGGGGTGACAGCGATAAGCAGAACAGCAACAAACAGAGGGTTCGTATAACTGAGAGAGAGAGGGGGAGGAGAGGGAGACAGAGAGACCATGTGAACAACATGAGGGCAACATGAGGACAACATGAAGGCAACATGAGGACAACATGAGGACAACATGAAGACAACATGAGGACAACATGAGGACAACATGAGGACAACATGAGGACAACATGAGGACAACATGAAGGCAACATGAAGGCAACATGAAGGCAACATGAGGACAACATGAGGACAACATGAAGACAACATGAGGACAACATGAGGACAACATGAGGACAACATGAAGGCAACATGAAGGCAACATGAAGGCAACATGAGGACAACATGAAGACAACATGGGGACAACAAGAGGACAACATGAAGGCAACATGAAGGCAACATGAAGGCAACATGAGGACAACATGAAGACAACATGAGGACAACATGAGGACAACATGAGGACAACATGAAGGCAACATGAAGGCAACATGAAGGCAACATGAGGACAACATGAAGACAACATGAGGACAACATGAGGACAACATGAAGGCAACATGAAGGCAACATGAAGGCAACATGAGGACAACATGAAGACAACATGAAGGCAACATGAGGGCAACATGTAGACAACATGAAGACAACATGAAGACAACATGAGGACAACATGAGGACAACATGAGGGCAACAAGAGGACAACATGAAGGCAACATGAAGGCAACATGAAGGCAACATGAAGGCAACAT
Organism: Percina caprodes; assembly: GCA_013375575.1. NCBI lineage: Eukaryota > Metazoa > Chordata > Actinopteri > Perciformes > Percidae > Percina > Percina caprodes. The sequence continues at coordinate 1,022,983 of JABXJD010000112.1, forward strand.
GAGGACAACATGAAGACAACATGAGGACAACATGAGGACAACATGAGGACAACATGAGGACAACATGAAGGCAACATGAAGGCAACATGAGGACAACATGAAGACAACATGAGGACAACATGAGGACAACATGAAGGCAACATGAAGGCAACATGAGGACAACATGAAGACAACATGAAGGCAACATGAGGACAACATGAGGACAACATGAAGACAACATGAAGGCAACATGAGGACAACATGAGGACAACATGAGGACAACATGAAGGCAACATGAGGACAACATGAAGGCAACATGAGGACAACAAGAGGACAACATGAAGGCAACGTGAGGACAACACAAGGACAAAAAGAGGACAACATGAGGGCAACATGAAGACAACATGAAGGCAACATGAGGACAACATGAGGGCAACATGAAGACAACGTGAGGACAACACAAGGACAAAAAGAGGACAACATGTAGACAACATGAGGGCAACATGAAGACAACATGAAGACAACATGAGGGCAACATGAAGACAACATGAGGACAACATGAAGACAACATGAGGACAACATGAGGGCGACATGAGGGCGACATGAGGACAACATGAGGGCAACATGAGGACAACAAGAGGGCGACATGAGGGCAACATGAGGACAACATGAAGATAACATGAGGGCAACATGAGGACAACATGAGGACAACATGAGGGCAACATGAGGGCAACAAGAGGGCAACAAGAGGGCAACAAGAGGGCAACATGAGGACAACATGAAGATAACATGAGGGCAACATGAGGACAACATGAGGGCAACATGAGGGCAACATGAAGACAACGTGAGGACAACACAAGGACAAAAGAGGACAACATGTAGACAACATGAGGGCAACATGAAGACAACATGAAGACAACATGAGGACAACATGAAGACAACATGAGGGCGACATGAGGGCGACATGAGGGCGACATGAGGGCGACATGAGGGCAACATGAGGGCAACATGAGGACAACATGAAGGCAACATGAGGGCAACATGAGGGCAACATGAGGACAAGATGAGGACAACATGAAGACAACAAGAGGACAACATGAGGACAACATGAGGACAACATGAGGGCAACATGAGGACAACATGAGGGCAACATGAGGACAACATGAGGACAACATGAGGGCAACATGAGGGCAACATGGGGGCAACATGAGGGTTAAAGGTGATTGTGTAGTGAACGTGACATACATAATTCACCTATGTTGTGTAGATAGATAGATAGATAGATAGATAGATAGATAGATAGATAGATAGATAGATAGATAGATAGATAGATAGATAGATAGATAGATAGATAGATAGATAGATAGATAGATAGATATAAGATAATTAGACGTTAGTTGGAACATTGCAAGAAGAAGGTGAAGTTAGGAGGCTGACAGTGTTTATCTGGAGGAATCTTCTCCTTTTAGGGTTGATTACTGGAAGCAGGAGATGTGGAGAAGAAGCTGAGACTAAAGGGAGAGATCGATTCCTTTTACAGGCTCACCGGTCAATACACAGCTGATTGGCTGGTTCATTTCCACATAGAACTACAGACATCCTGGAAGCAATGGCAGCAGTGTTCTCACCTCCTCACTTCCTCTCTCTTATCCTCCTCACTTCTTCTCTTCTCATCCTCACTTCCTCTCTCTTCTCTTTCTCACTTCCTCCTCACTTCCTCTCTCTTGTCCTTCTCACTTCTTCTCTCTTCTCTTTCTCACTTCCTCTCTCTTATCCTCCTCACTTCCTCTCTCTTATCTTTCTCACTTCCTCTCTCTTATCCTTCTCACTTCCTCTCTCTTATCTTTCTCACTTCCTCTCTCTTATCCTCCTCACTTCCTCTCTCTTATCCTTCTCACTTCCTCTCTCTTATCCTCCTCACTTCTTCTCTTCTCATCCTCACTTCCTCTCTCTTCTCTTTCTCACTTCCTCCTCACTTCCTCTCTCTTATCCTCCTCACTTCTTCTCTCTTCTCTTTCTCACTTCCTCTCTCTTATCCTCCTCACTTCTTCTCTTCTCCTCTTCACTTCCTCTCTCTTCTCCTCCTCACTTCCTCTCTCTTCTCCTCCTCACTTCCTCTATCTTCTTCCTCACTTCTTCTCTTCTCTTCCTCTCTCTTCTCCTCTTCACTTCCTCTCTCTTCTCCTCCTCACTTCCTCTCTCTTCTCCTCCTCACTTCCTCTATCTTCTTCCTCACTTCCTCTCTCTTCTCTTCCTCACTTTCTCTATCTTCTTCCTCACTTCTTCTCTTCTCTTCCTCTCTTCCTCTCTTCTTCACTTCCTCTCTCCTCTCTTCCTCTCTTCTCCCTCTCTTCCTCTCTTCCTCACTTTTCTCCTCTTCTCCTCTCTTCTTCACTTCCTCTCTCCTCTCTTCCTCTCTTCTCCCTCTCTTCCTCTCTTCCTCACTTTTCTCCTCTTCTCCTCCTCTCTTCCTCACTTCCTCTCTTTCCTCTCTCTTCCTCTCTTCTCTAACTCTAGGGAAACACAATGAAACCAGACAGTAAGACATTTCTGCTCATTCTCTCTCGCCTCGTGTTTCCTGTCAACCCTCAATCGAGACTACCGACGCCGGTTGCCGTGGCAGCGGCGAGTCTCGGGCGATGACCTTTTCTCCCGGCAGACGTTGCACAGGTGGGTTTAATAACATTAACGCTGGCTGCAGGTCCTGGTCCTGGTCCTGGTCCTGTGCGTGCTGCCTCATTCAAATAGCTTTCAGGAACACTTAATGTTATTACTTCCACCTGTGTTTTTCCTGCTGTTTCAAGTCAAAATGGCTGCTGTGGAAAAGGCATCTGGACCCCGCCAGACCTGATGAGACCGAGTCCGCCTGCACATATACAGATGTTTTTCATACGTATATTTTCCTCTCTGTTTTGAGCGTTGGGGCCATTGTTGCTTCGTGTAATAAGCATGAAAATAAGAAACAAAAACCAGAGACTACCGATAAAGAGGCCGTAAAATGACGCAAAGCAGCAACTCTACGCCGTCGTTAATTCACATTTTGTGTTGGATTTATATTTATTTATTGATTGAAATTACTATTCATTACTATTTATTTTAATTAGAAGTTAGAAGTAGTTAGAATCACTACACACAGGCCTGAAATACACACACACACACACACACACACACACACACACACACAATTCATTCCTATTCATGCACAAATGGAGAGATGTCAGAATGAGGGGGGTGCCAATGCTAGACCAGCACCCTGGGCGGTTGGAGGGGGTACGGTGCCTTGCTCAAGAGTACAAGTACAGAACTTGGTCCCTACTAGGACTTGAACTGGCAACCTTCCACAGTTCCCAACCCACCGTCTTTTTATATATAAAAAACGGTTAATTTTGATGGTTTTAAACAAATATCTTATTAAATTATCCGTATTCGTGTAGAGAAGCCTGAATATATATATATATATATATATATATATATATATATATATATATATATATATATATATATATATATATATATATATATCTATCAGGTCTCAGTCTTCAAGAACTAAATGGACTCTTGAAAGCATCTGGTGTGTGAGACGCAGTGGAGACATCTTATTATCTCATAATCTCTGATATGTCTTTTCCACCGAGGCAGTTCTGGTGCTGGTTCAGAGTCAGTGCCAGATATCGAACCGGTTCTTTGCTTTTCCACACAAATAAACCTGGCTCTGGGCCAAGAACATTGGTTCCAACTCAGCACCAACTTGGCGCTGGTCTAGAGATAAGACCCGGTTACGTCAGGTGCCAACTGGACATGGACCAACTGTCTGCTGGCTCTCAGGCTGTGGAAGATCCAGCTGGTTCTTAGAAAACTGGCGAGTAGAACCAGCACCGAACTGGCAACAGTACCAGAACCAGAACCAGCACCTGGTTAGCCTTGGTGGAAAAGACATATGAGTTCCTCAGAGGAACTTACAATGAAATGAACCAACATTTAGTCTGGGAACTCACCTCGGCCGTCGGTCTGAATGTCGGAGATGATTTGGGAATAGTTGATGGGCAGCTTGTTCTCTTCGAACACCCTGTCGACCAGCGTGATGTTGATGCTCTTCAGCTCGGTGTACAGCCCCTCCACCGCGAAGTAGCACGGCCGGTCGTCCACCTTGTTGTCGCTGAACATGAGCATCACGTGCTCCCGCCACCTGAAGTGCTCGCAGATCCTCAGCGCGAACTTCCCGAGCTTCTTGTGGGTGGGGCCCGTGTTGGTGATGGACGGGTAGACTCCGCCGTAAAAGGCCACGGCAGGCGCGCCCGCCGTAACCATGGGAACGTCCCAATGGGTGGTGAAGAGGCCTACGGGGGACGATGTGTAGGAGCAGCCGGGCCCGATGAAAGCCCACGGGTTGTATGCGAATTTAAGGTCCACCGCCATGAGGGGGGCGATGGACTCGGAGCAGATGCCGTTTTTGTCCTCGCTGTTCTTGAAGACGTAGGTGAGGTGGTGGTCGGGGAGCAGGGTGGGGTCGGCGTTGACGGTCCTGATGGCGCGCTCCAGGGCGGGCCCGATGCGAGGCCACGCCCACGGGTAATTCGTGTTGCTCTGGGGTAAAATGACGGCCAGCGTGACGTTCTGGAGCGCCCGGCGCTCCGGGTGACCACGGGTTTGACGACTCAAGCCGCGGTGTCGAGATGATCGCCCGGCGACCGGCTGCTGGTCTAGCAGAACCAGGAGGACCAGTAGGACCGGCAGGAGAGCGGCGCCCGTCCTCCGGCACGCCATCCTCCAGCCCAGCAGGGAGTCCACTTCCACCACAGCTCAATTATGGATTAGCAACAACTGCAGATACACACAAGAGACATATTATTGTAACGTTAGTGAGCGTTAGCGTTGAATATTAACTCGTTATTACATACAAGTTCTTTAATTCAATTTTATTTATATAGCGCTACATCACAACAACAGTCTTTCCATAAAGAGCAGGTCTAGACCAGGACTCTGGGATGTTATTTATCTCCCAGGTCTTTCCATAAAGAGCAGGTCTAGACCAGGACTCTGGGATGTTATTTATCTCCCAGGTCTTTCCATAAAGAGCAGGTCTAGACTGGACTCTGGGATGTTATTTATCTCCCAGGTCTTTCCATAAAGAGCAGGTCTAGACCGGACTCTGGGATGTTATTTATCTCCCAAGTCTTTCCATAAAGAGCAGGTCTAGACCAGGACTCTGGGATGTTATTTATCTCCCAGGTCTTTCCATAAAGAGCAGGTCTAGACCAGGACTCTGGGATGTTATTTATCTCCCAGGTCTTTCCATAAAGAGCAGGTCTAGACCAGGACTCTGGGATGTTATTTATCTCCCAGGTCTTTCCATAAAGAGCAGGTCTAGACCGGACTCTGGGATGTTATTTATCTCCCAGGTCTTTCCATAAAGAGCAGGTCTAGACCGGACTCTGGGATGTTATTTATCTCCCAGGTCTTTCCATAAAGAACAGGTATAGACCAGGACTCTGGGAAGTTATTTATCTCCCAGGTCTTTCCATAAAGAGCAGGTCTAGACCGGACTCTGGGATGTTATTTATCTCCCAGGTCTTTCCATAAAGAGCAGGTCTAGACCGGACTCTGGGATGTTATTTATCTCCCAGGTCTTTCCATAAAGAGCAGGTCTAGACCGGACTCTGGGATGTTATTTATCTCCCAGGTCTTTCCATAAAGAACAGGTATAGACCAGGACTCTGGGAAGTTATTTATCTCCCAGGTCTTTCCATAAAGAGCAGGTCTAGACCGGACTCTGGGATGTTATTTATCTCCCAGGTCTTTCCATAAAGAGCAGGTCTAGACCGGACTCTGGGATGTTATTTATCTCCCAGATCTTTCCATAAAGAACAGGTCTAGACCGGACTCTGGGATGTTATTTATCTCCCAGGTCTTTCCATAAAGAGCAGGTCTAGACCAGGACTCTGGGATGTTATTTATCGCCCAGGTCTTTCCATAAAGAACAGGTCTAGACCGGACTCTGGGATGTTATTTATCTCCCAGGTCTTTCCATAAAGAGCAGGTCTAGACCAGGACTCTGGGATGTTATTTATCTCCCAGGTCTTTCCATAAAGAGCAGGTCTAGACCAGACTCTGGGATGTTATTTATCTCCCAGGTCTTTCCATAAAGAGCAGGTCTAGACCGGACTCTGGGATGTTATTTATCTCCCAGGTCTTTCCATAAAGAGCAGGTCTAGACCGGACTCTGGGATGTTATTTATCTCCCAGGTCTTTCCATAAAGAGCAGGTCTAGACCAGGACTCTGGGATGTTATTTATCTCCCAGGTCTTTCCATAAAGAGCAGGTCTAGACCGGACTCTGGGATATTATTTACAGAAACCCAACCGTTCCCACCAAGAGTAAGCACTAGGACACAGAGGCAAGGAGACACTTCCTTTAAGAGGCAGAACCCAAGGAACAGAATACCAGGGCTGTAGTCAAGACCAACTTTGTCAAGTCCAAGACCAGGACTAGTCGAGTCCAAGTCAAGACCGAGTCCAAAAAGGTTTGAGTCCGAGTCAAGACCGAGTCCAGGACAGAATAAAGGTCTTAAGCGTGACAGTATCAAGACAATAATTTTGGGTTTCACTTTCCCTCCAATATTATTATCAACATAAAGACACCTGGACTCGGTCCAGACCAGAAGCCATATTGGGCAAGACCAGCGGCCGAGACCGAGACAAGTCCGAGTCCAAATACTAGCGAGTACGAGACAAGTCTGAGACCATAGAAAAACGGTCTTGAGTCCAGACTCGAGTCCAAGACTGGACTCGAGTCTGGACTCGAGACCGTTTTTTCTACCACAGCCCTGATATACACTATAAAGCTACAATTAATGGAAATATGTGCCCTAAAAACATTTATATTATCATTTTATTATCATCCTCGTCATTTATTACCTAAATATTTACAAAATCAATCTTATTCTTCCCTTTCTTCAGATGAAATGTCCCCATTTCAATAAATCTCACCTCACATCTCTCTTATCTCTATTTTCATTGTAGATTAGATGCACAATTCGGGGAAAAATATGAATCGAGATTTTTTTTTAAGACTATTTTGGGTTTTTTGTCCCTTTATTAGGCAGAGAGACAGTGGACGGACGTGAAAGGGGGAGAAAGATGGGGGAGGACACGCAGCAAGGGGCCGCGGGCTGGACCAGAACACAGATTTATTTTTGGCACCTATTGCATATTACGCATCACACACAGAGGCTTCAATGGAGGGAAGGGACAGCATCGCAGCGCTTTATCCCTCATGTCCTCATGTTGTCCCCATGTTACCCTCATGTCCTCATGTTGTCCCCATGTCCTCATGTTGTCCCCATGTCCTCATGTTGTCCTCATGTCCTCATGTTGTCCCCATGTTACCCTCATGTCCTCATGTTGTCCCCATGTCCTCATGTTGTCCCCATGTCCTCATGTTGTCCTCATGTTGTCCTCATGTTGTCCTCATGTTGTCCCCATGTCCTCATGTTGTCCCCATGTTGTCCCCATGTCCTCATGTTGTCCTCATGTTACCCTCATGTCCTCATGTTGTCCCCATGTCCTCATGTTGTCCTCATGTTGCCCTCATGTCCTCATGTTGTCCCCATGTTACCCTCATGTCCTCATGTTGTCCCCATGTCCTCATGTTGTCCCCATGTTACCCTCATGTCCTCATGTTGTCCTCATGTTACCCTCATGTCCTCATGTTGTCCCCATGTCCTCATGTTGTCCTCATGTTGTCCCCATGTTGTCTTCATGTTACCCTCATGTTCTCATGTTACCCTCATGTCCTCATGTTGCCCCCATGTTGCCCCCATGTTGCCCCCATGTTGTCCCCATGTTGTCCCCATGTTGTCCTCATGTTGTCCTCATGTTGTCCTCATGTTGTCCTCATGTTGTCCTCATGTTGTCCTCATGTTGTCCTATATCAATGTTCTTTTTAATTCCCCAAAATAACATGATTGATTCCACACAACGCTCTTTGCCAAGTACAAATCTCTACTTTCATTAATTTTGGGGCGTCTTATTCAATTTTATAGCATTTGAAACAAATTGAAGTGTTTTTGAAATAGTATTGAGAGTAAAAGTTGACATATTCCAGTCTGTGATTATCATCAACATCCATTCCTTTAATTTTAGTCTCAATAATTCCTAATTTCTGCTTTTCTAACTCAAACATTAGGTATAATTTCCTATAAATGAGCTTTATTGACCATAAATTCCAAAAATAACTGTAAAACTAAAGTTAATAAGTTAGTGTTACGTAGTGTTGAAAACATCCATAAAAAGCGTCAACGTCAATTTTGACGGGAAGACAACACGAGGGTTAACGACAAATTTAAAGCTAAAGAAGTCCAATTACAACCATTAGATCTGAGAAACGTCCTCCAGTTACAGCTCGGGAGTGGCACCTTGACCTGGAGGGCACGGTGCAGGTGCAGCCTCTCAGACCGGGGGAGACACTGTCATCCTGTAATAAAACCTGTCATCAACAACGTTAAAATCTGGCTCCAACCTCCCAGATCCACCTCAGAAATAACAGATTTAATGACACTTTCATAACAGACTCGGCTACATTACCTGAGAGATGTCATGTCTGCTTTCAGGGAAACTTGCAATTATTCTTATTATTATTTTTATTGATTAACCCTTGTGTTGTCTTCCCCTCAACCGTGAAAAAAATGTTTTTCCCACATTTAAAAAAAAAAAAAAAATGTTCTGTATATATTAAAATATTCTGTATATATTAAAATGTTCTGTATATATTAAAATATTCTGAATATATTAAAATGTTCTGTATATATTAAAATATTAAAACATTCTGTATATTTTAAAATATTCTGTATATATTAAAATATTAAAATATTCTGTATATATTAAAATATTAAAATATTCTATATATATTAAAATATTAAAATATTCTATATATATTAAAATATTCTGTATATATTAAAATATTAAAATATTCTATATATATTAAAATGTTCTGTATATATTAAAATATTCTGAATTTATTAAAATATTCTGTATATATTAAAATGTTCTGTATATTAAAATTTTCTGTATACATTAAAATGTTCTGTATATATTAAAATATTCTGAATATATTAAAATATTAAAATATTCTGTATTTATTAAAATGTTCTGTATATTAAAATGTTCTGTTTATATATTATATAAAACATTGTATGCCTGGCACTAATGAGCCTCCATACTTAATGCCATATTTGTAATGAGAAGACATGCTGCTCTGAAAGCATCAACTCCCTCTGGAGGGGCGCGTGCAGCGGTCAAACGTCTCAAATATAAATCAATATATAATCATATCACTTACAAACACCAGCTTTCTTCTCTGGAGCTCAGCGTGTCCGGTTTCCTCTTCATGTTGTTGTTTTTTTTTAGTTTTTGTTGATAGTGGAAAGCTAGTCACCCCCCCCCCACGCCCCCCCACCCAGCGACAACGTGCCCTCCCTGGAAGCGCGTGAGCAGCGCCCGGTGCTTTGTTTTTTAATATCTCCAAAGAAAATGTCCACATTTGACCAGTTTTATCGTCGAAATAGGATTTAAATGCAATATTAGTCTTTAAGTATTTCCACAGCAGTCCTTCAGGGAAGAAAGCTGCAGGAAAAGTCGCGTTTGAAAGTTTTAAAATGCGTCATTGTCGGTGGAAACGGACAACAACAACAGCACAAAATGCCCCGTGATCCAAAGCATCATCACACAAACTTACGGTAATGGTCTTCAACCGGCGAGTTAGGCGTCCGGTCCCCGGTGTGTGGTTCAGGAGACGCAGAGCAGGCTGCATGGGGAAGGTCTTAATCCACAGTGTCCTCCAGGAGGGAGACGGGAACCAAACTGGTCAGGAATTGCAAGTCAGATTAAATGACTTCCAGCCGGTAAAGTCCGTGAAAAACCTCATTTAGAAGAGTAGCATGTCCCAGGTCTACTTTCTGGTCCTCCCGGTGATTCGGCTCCATTGCGTTTGCGTTTTTAAATCCATCCGCAGGTGACTATAAACGTGTGATAAACTGGAGGTGTTGTTGGACTGAGAGACCGGACCGACCGGACCGACTGACCGACTGGCTGACCGACCGACCGGACCGACTGACTGACTGACCGACCAACCAACCAACCAACTGACTGACTGACTGACTGACTGACTGACTAAGTGGTCTGTCTCTGGGCGGAGAGCTGAGAGACTGCGAGGGAGGGAAGGAGGGGAGGAGGGAGGGAGGGAGGAAGGGGGGGGGAGTGAGGGAGGAGGGTGGGAGGGAAGGGGGGGAGCAGAGTGGGAGGGAAGTGGCAAGTGAAAGGTGGAAAGGGAAGGAAAAGAGAGCAACAATTGACGGAGATGAAAAAAAAGGAAAGAGAGAGGAAAGAAGGACAATAGGCTAAAGGAGAAGCTAATTAATGTGTTAAAATAGACAGACAGGCAGAGAGACAGACAGACAGACAGACAGGCAGGCAGAGAGACACACAGGCAGACACACACACACACACACACAGACAGACACATACAGGCAGATAGACACACACACACAGGCAGAGAGACACAGGCAGAGAGACACACAGGCAGAGAGACAGACACACATAGGCAGAGAGACACATACAGGCAGAGAGACACACAGGCAGAGAGACAGACACACACAGGCAGAGAGACACATACAGGCAGAGAGACACACAGGCAGAGAGACAGACACACACAGGCAGAGAGACACATACAGGCAGAGAGACACACAGGCAGAGAGACAGACACACACAGGCAGAGAGACACACAGGCAGAGAGACAGACACACACAGGCAGAGAGACACACAGGCAGAGAGACACACACACACAGACAGAACGACAGGCAGAGATACAGACAGATGGACAGACAGACACACCGACATACAGACAGACAGACAGACAGGCAGAGAGACAGACACACACACACACATGCAGAGAGACACACAGGCAATGAGACAGACAGACAGACAGACAGACAGCACGTTGTAAGCTGCAGCTTCATGAGAGCTGATTTGCTGTAGCGGTGCGTACAACATCGAAGCCTTGTGGAGAGTGTGTGTGTGTGTGTGTGTGTGTGTGTGTGTGTGTGTGTGTGTGTGTGTGTGTGTGTGTGTGTGTGTGTGTAGAGGGGGGTCGGGGGGGTCATCTGTGAAGGATAACAGTTTGTCTAATGGCCTCCTCACCTTTCAAATTGTGTGTTTACATTTGTTTTTATTGATCTGAGGAATGCAGACGGAACGAGGTGATGTTAACCTGCACGATGGAGGAGATAACACGGCTATGAGATGGACGTCTGGTGTCCTCCTGTTGTCCTCCTGGTGTCCTCCTGGTGTCCTCCTGTTGTCCTCCTGGTGTCCTCCTGTTGTCCTCCTGTTGTCCTCTTGTTGTCCTCCTGGTGTCCTCCTGGTGTCCTCTTGTTGTCCTCTTGTTGTCCTCCTGGTGTCTTCCTGGTGTCCTCCTGTTGTCCTCCTGGTGTCTTCCTGGTGTTCTGGTGTCCTCCTGTTGTCCTCCTGGTGTCCTCCTGGTGTCCTCCTGTTGTCCTCTTGTTGTCCTCCTGGTGTCCTCCTGTTGTCCTCCTGTTGTCCTTTTGTTGTCCTCCTGGTGTCTTCCTGTTGTCCTCTTGTTGTCCTCTTGGTTTCCTCCTGGTGTCCTCCTGGTGTCCTCTTGTTGTCCTCCTGTTGTCCTCTTGTTGTCCTCCTGGTGTCTTCCTGTTGTCCTCCTGGTGTCTTCCTGTTGTCCTCTTGTTGTCCTCCTGGTGTCCTCCTGGTGTCCTCCTGGTGTCTTCCTGGTGTCCTCCTGGTGTCTTCCTGGTGTCCTCCTGGTGTCCTCTTGTTGTCCTCCTGGTGTCTTCCTGGTGTCTTCCTGTTGTCCTCCTGGTGTCCTCTTGTTGTCCTCCTGGTGTCTTCCTGGTGTCCTCCTGGTGTCCTCCTGTTGTCCTCCTGGTGTCTTCCTGGTGTCCTCCTGGTGTCTTCCTGGTGTCCTCCTGGTGTCTTCCTGGTGTCCTCCTGGTGTCCTCCTGGTGTCTTCCTGTTGTCCTCCTGGTGTCCTCCTGGTGTCCTCCTGGTGTCCTCTTGTTGTCCTCCTGGTGTCCTCCTGGTGTCCTCCTGTTGTCCTCTTGTTGTCCTCCTGTTGTCCTCTTGTTGTCCTCCTGGTGTCCTCCTGGTGTCCTCCTGTTGTCCTCCTGGTGTCCTCCTGTTGTCCTCCTGGTGTCTTCCTGGTGTCCTCCTGGTGTCTTCCTGGTGTCCTCCTGTTGTCTTCCTGGTGTCCTCCTGTTGTCTTCCTGGTGTCCTCCTGTTGTCCTCTTGGTGTCTTCCTGGTGTCCTCCTGGTGTCCTCCTGTTGTCCTCCTGGTGTCCTCCTGTTGTCCTCCTGGTGTCCTTCCTGTTGTCCTCCTGTTGTCTTCCTGGTGTCCTCCTGTTGTCCTCCTGGTGTCCTCCTGTTGTCCTCCTGGTGTCCTCGGGTCAAATCTGACCCTTTAAAAAATGTCTATATCTGAAATTTGAGTTTCTTTTTAACCAAATTACCACAAAAATGTATATATACAACTATACATGGATGGATGAACTATTAGTCAAAATAATTCATCATTTCTGCTTTTTTAACTCTAATATTAGGTATAATTCTATATAAATGAGGGTTATTGACCATGAATTACAAAAAAATGTGTAAAACTAATAAGGTGGTGGTAGTGAAAACTAAGAAAAAGTCTGAAAAAGGGACGAAAATGTCAATTTTTTGTCCGTTTTTGACCCGGGAGGACAACACGAGGGTTAATCTTTACAATCATTTAATAACTAGTAAAAAAAAACAAAATCTGAGCCTAAGAAAAGTTGTAGGACTAAGATATAACTAATAAAATATCTTAGAAATAGTATAATTACAGGCCTATAATAAATACATTTGTGTAGACAGTATCGCAATGAATAAGAATTAATGTCACATATATATAAGAAAATATGAAATGTGACAAAAAAATCCAGATTTTCACACATTTGATTTAAACGCATTTGATTTAAGACATTAAATATGAAAATTTCACGTTCATTTTCACAGATAAAACCAATTTTGCATCACATTGAAACAGCACGACGGGCAATGAAGTTACATGTGACACGTGCAAGCATGAAGTTCACGTGTGTGTCTTTTCATAGCTGATTACTTCCAGTCTTAAGAGAAATGTGGGATAATAAGAAAGTATCTTCGTTGGGAGCCGAATATCAGAGGAAGAGATGAAAATTTAAAGAGTAGAAGACTTCCTGGTGTTGGGACATGATGTGTGACTCGGGGGAAATCTCCAGGCGATGATGTGAGTCAATAATGGATTAAAACCTGGTGGAAACAACCGGATATCTGCAGAAAGATTTACAGATTTAAGCTGTCTCATTCAGCCGTAATTAGCATGTGCCTATGTTAATGTTAACTAGCATGTTAGTTAGTAGTAATTAGCCCTGTAAATAAAGTAATTAGCCCTGTAAATAATCACTACTTTTAGCATGTATAGAGCAGCATATCTCCACCAGACTCCATGTAAATAATCACTACTTTTAGCGTGTATAGAGCAGCATATCTCCACCAGACTCCATGTAAATAATCACTACTTTTAGCATGTATAGAGCAGCATATCTCCACCAGACTCCATGTAAATAATCACTACTTTTAGCGTGTATAGAGCAGCATATCTCCACCAGACTCCATGTTAATAATCACTACTTTTAGCGTGTATAGAGCAGCATATCTCCACCAGACTCCATGTAAATAATCACTACTTTTAGCGTGTATAGAGCAGCATATCTCCACCAGACTCCATGTTAATAATCACTACTTTTAGCGTGTATAGAGCAGCATATCTCCACCAGACTCCATGTAAATAATCACTACTTTCAGCGTGTGTAGAGCAGCATATCTCCACCAGACTCCATGTAAATAATCACTACTTTTAGTGTGTATAGAGCAGCATATCTCCACCAGACTCCATGTAAATAATCACTACTTTTAGCGTGTGTAGAGCAGCATATCTCCACATGTAAATGGGTGAATTAAGAGTTTATTCCAACCAGACCAGAGTGGTGATTGTTGGAACAGTGGAAAGATGAACCAAGACGGCTTTTGGTAGTTTTATTAAGTGCCTGTTGACTTTGAATGAAGTGTGTATTACCATGATAAAAGTAGTGATTATTTACATGGAGTCTGGTGGAGATATGCTGCTCTACACACGCTAAAATTAGTGATTATTTACATGGAGTCTGGTGAAGATATGCTGCTCTACACACGCTAAAAGTAGTGATTATTTACATGGAGTCTGGTGGAGATATGCTGCTCTACACACGCTAAAAGTAGTGATTATTTACATGGAGCCTGGTGGAGATATGCTGCTCTATACACAAAGTAGTGATTATTTACATGGAGTCTGGTGGAGATATGCTGCTCTATACACGCTAAAAGTAGTGATTATTTACATGGAGTCTGGTGGAGATATGCTGCTCTACACACGCTAAAAGTAGTGATTATTTACATGGAGCCTGGTGGAGATATGCTGCTCTATACACAAAGTAGTGATTATTTACATGGAGTCTGGTGGAGATATGCTGCTCTATACACGCTAAAAGTAGTGATTATTTACATGGAGTCTGGTGGGTGTGGTTATGATCAAACAACACAGGACTTTCGCCCAGAAGACCGGGGATCATGTCCCGTTCTTGTCCCGCGTGTAACTGAAACGTACATTTTATAGCCCCAACCACCATCTTTTCCTAAACCTAACCGTCCCATTCTTGTGTCGCACGTCAGTTAAACGTACGTCGCGACCCAGAGCGTCAAAAAATGACACCAAGAGTCCCAACCAAGCACGTTACATATGGCGCTAAAGGAGACTTTTAGTGTCCTAACAAACACCAAAGGCACCAGACCAAGCGTCTATATTTTACGTGATGGGAGTGCAAATGTGTTTCCTTACTATATTAAGCAATACATAGTTGATATTGGCTTGATTTGTATATTACATGAAAGCTTAACTGTCCCATTTTGACAATACTCACACTACCTAAGTGTCCCCTTGACAACATCCAGACAGTAATCAACACACCCGCTGATGAGCTCTCATCCTCAGGCCTCCACACCTGTAAATACCAGCTCCTAAATGCCAAGGAGATGATAGAGAGGCTGTGTATGACTCACAGGTCTCTGGATGTCTGCAGGTAATCAGTGCACAGCAGCCACTGCCATGGCAACACCTTCCCCACACATTCCTCTAAATCAGCCCCTGCATGCTGCTGCAACGTCCTCAGTGACACTAATTACAACGGTCAGCGTCTTTCAGATTACCTCCAGCCACAGTCAACGGGGGTCAGCCTCTCTTCTCTAAGCGTAGCTCCCATGGCGCCATTTTAATGCTACGAAGCCATCACCTGCCGTTAGCATCCCATTGACTCCCATTCATTTTGGCGCCACTTTGACAGTAAATAACTTTACATCTGAAGCGTTTAAAGACTCTATTTGTCCGTTGTTGATTTCTAAAGAAACACAACAATGTATAAAAGGCTCCGTTAGCTTGTAGCTAACGTTATGGCTCCGTTTTTATAAAAAATAGGCTAACGATTGTGTCATAACCACGCGACTTACTGTCACATAGTCAACAAATTACCGTAATGTTAGTTAGAAGTAATTAGCCTGTGCCTATGTTAACGTTAACTAGCATGTTAGTTAGCAGTAATTAGCCTGTGCCTATGTTAACGTTAACTAGCACGTTAGTTAGCAGTAATTAGCCTGTGCCTATGTTAACGTTAACTAGGATGTTAGTTAGCAGTAATTAGCCTGTGCCTATGTTAACGTTAACTAGCATGTTAGTTAGCAGTAATTAGCCTGTGCCTATGTTAACGTTAACTAGCACGTTAGTTAGCAGTAATTAGCCTGTGCCTATGTTAACGTTAACTAGCACGTTAGTTAGCAGTAATTAGCCTGTGCCTATGTTAATGTTAACTAGCATGTTAGTTAGCAGTAATTAGCCTGTGCCTATATTAATGTTAACTAGCATGTTAGTTAGCAGTAATTAGCCTGTGTCTATGTTAACGTTAACTAGCATGTTAGTTAGCAGTAATTAGCCTGTGTCTATGTTAACGTTAACTAGCATGTTAGTTAGCAGTAATTAGCCTGTGTCTATGTTAACGTTAACTAGCACGTTAGTTAGCAGTAATTAGCCTGTGCTTATGTTAATGTTAACTAGCACGTTAGTTAGCAGTAATTAGCCTGTGCCTATGTTAATGTTAACTAGCATGTTAGTTAGCAGTAATTAGCCTGTGCCTATGTTAACGTTAACTAGCATGTTAGTTAGCAGTAATTAGCCTGTGTCTATGTTAACGTTAACTAGCATGTTAGTTAGCAGTAATTAGCCTGTGTCTATGTTAATGTTAACTAGCATGTTAGTTAGCAGTAATTAGCCTGTGCCTATGTTAACGTTAACTAGCATGTTAGTTAGCAGTAATTAGCCTGTGCCTATGTTAACGTTAACTAGCATGTTAGTTAGCAGTAATTAGCCTGTGTCTATGTTAATGTTAACTAGCACGTTAGTTAGCAGTAATTAGCCTGTGCCTATGTTAACGTTAACTAGCATGTTAGTTAGCAGTAATTAGCCTGTGTCTATGTTAATGTTAACTAGCATGTTAGTTAGCAGTAATTAGCCTGTGCCTATGTTAATGTTAACTAGCATGTTAGTTAGCAGTAATTAGCCTGTGCCTATGTTAACGTTAACTAGCACGTTAGTTAGCAGTAATTAGCCTGTGCCTATGTTAACGTTAACTAGCACGTTAGTTAGCAGTAATTAGCCTGTGCCTATGTTAATGTTAACTAGCATGTTAGTTAGCAGTAATTAGTCTGTGCCTATATTAATGTTAACTAGCATGTTAGTTAGCAGTAATTAGCCTGTGTCTATGTTAACGTTAACTAGCATGTTAGTTAGCAGTAATTAGCCTGTGTCTATGTTAACGTTAACTAGCATGTTAGTTAGCAGTAATTAGCCTGTGTCTATGTTAACGTTAACTAGCACGTTAGTTAGCAGTAATTAGCCTGTGCTTATGTTAATGTTAACTAGCATGTTAGTTAGCAGTAATTAGCCTGTGCCTATGTTAATGTTAACTAGCATGTTAGTTAGCAGTAATTAGCCTGTGCCTATATTAATGTTAACTAGCATGTTAGTTAGCAGTAATTAGCCTGTGTCTATGTTAATGTTAACTAGCATGTTAGTTAGCAGTAATTAGCCTGTGCCTATGTTAACGTTAACTAGCATGTTAGTTAGCAGTAATTAGCCTGTGCCTATGTTAATGTTAACTAGCATGTTAGTTAGCAGTAATTAGCCTGTGCCTATGTTAACGTTAACTAGCATGTTAGTTAGCAGTAATTAGCCTGTGTCTATGTTAACGTTAACTAGCATGTTAGTTAGCAGTAATTAGCCTGTGTCTATGTTAATGTTAACTAGCATGTTAGTTAGCAGTAATTAGCCTGTGCCTATGTTAACGTTAACTAGCATGTTAGTTAGCAGTAATTAGCCTGTGCCTATGTTAACGTTAACTAGCATGTTAGTTAGCAGTAATTAGCCTGTGTCTATGTTAATGTTAACTAGCACGTTAGTTAGCAGTAATTAGCCTGTGCCTATGTTAACGTTAACTAGCATGTTAGTTAGCAGTAATTAGCCTGTGTCTATGTTAATGTTAACTAGCATGTTAGTTAGCAGTAATTAGCCTGTGCCTATGTTAATGTTAACTAGCATGTTAGTTAGCAGTAATTAGCCTGTGCCTATGTTAACGTTAACTAGCATGTTAGTTAGCAGTAATTAGCCTGTGCCTATGTTAACGTTAACTAGCACGTTAGTTAGCAGTAATTAGCCTGTGCCTATGTTAATGTTAACTAGCATGTTAGTTAGCAGTAATTAGTCTGTGCCTATATTAATGTTAACTAGCATGTTAGTTAGCAGTAATTAGCCTGTGTCTATGTTAACGTTAACTAGCATGTTAGTTAGCAGTAATTAGCCTGTGTCTATGTTAACGTTAACTAGCATGTTAGTTAGCAGTAATTAGCCTGTGTCTATGTTAACGTTAACTAGCACGTTAGTTAGCAGTAATTAGCCTGTGCTTATGTTAATGTTAACTAGCATGTTAGTTAGCAGTAATTAGCCTGTGCCTATGTTAATGTTAACTAGCATGTTAGTTAGCAGTAATTAGCCTGTGCCTATATTAATGTTAACTAGCATGTTAGTTAGCAGTAATTAGCCTGTGTCTATGTTAATGTTAACTAGCATGTTAGTTAGCAGTAATTAGCCTGTGCCTATGTTAACGTTAACTAGCATGTTAGTTAGCAGTAATTAGCCTGTGCCTATGTTAATGTTAACTAGCATGTTAGTTAGCAGTAATTAGCCTGTGTCTATGTTAATGTTAACTAGCATGTTAGTTAGCAGTAATTAGCCTGAGTCTATGTTAACGTTAACTAGCATGTTAGTTAGCAGTAATTAGCCTGAGTCTATGTTAATGTTAACTAGCATGTTAGTTAGCAGTAATTAGCCTGTGTCTATGTTAACGTTAACTAGCACGTTAGTTAGCAGTAATTAGCCTGTGCCTATGTTAATGTTAACTAGCATGTTAGTTAGCAGTAATTAGCCTGTGTCTATGTTAATGTTAACTAGCACGTTAGTTAGCAGTAATTAGCCTGTGCCTATGTTAACGTTAACTAGCATGTTAGTTAGCAGTAATTAGCCTGTGTCTATGTTAATGTTAACTAGCATGTTAGTTAGCAGTAATTAGCCTGTGTCTATGTTAATGTTAACTAGCACGTTAGTTAGCAGTAATTAGCCTGAGCCTATGTTAACGTTAACTAGCACGTTAGTTAGCAGTAATTAGCCTGTGTCTATGTTATCTCCTAACATATACCTACCTCTCCATCTCTGCTGATTGAGATTTCTCTTGCACAGCTATTAGAAGACTTACAACAGCAGCAATTACATCTCCTTTTTACATTTATAGCACCAATGCAGCTTTATTAGTAGAGCACATTTCAGCAACAGGGCAAATCAAAGTGCTTCACACAAAAACAGTTAAAAAATAAAAACAGATCAAATAGAAGAAGAAAGGTTACAGTGCAGCAGCGCCCTCTGGTGGCCAGTGATGGGAGTAACGCGTTACAACAGCAGCACTTAACATTTTTTGGGGTTGTTTTTGTGGCGGTTGTCTAATGTTAAATGTGTATTTAGTTTGTTATTATGTGTGTTTGTGTCTGAACTGATGAGTGAAGAAGTTGCAGTGCAGCAGCGCCCTCTGGTGGCCAGTGATGGGAGTAACACGCTACAACAGCAGCACAATTACAGCACCGTTCCTATGTGCTGTAACGCAGTAATATAACATATTATTAATGAAATGACGGAAATATTACACTCGTTACAACCTCCACA
Organism: Percina caprodes; assembly: GCA_013375575.1. NCBI lineage: Eukaryota > Metazoa > Chordata > Actinopteri > Perciformes > Percidae > Percina > Percina caprodes. Next base: position 1,042,399 of record JABXJD010000112.1, read on the forward strand.
TGCAATTACCAATTAGACGTAATTGCGCCGGACCCGATACGGTCTCAGCGTGGCAATCAACGGTTGAAAAGGTTAAGAATTTGTATCTGTATCTACATTGTTATAATAATAATAATAATAATAATAATACATTTTATTTATAATGCCCTTCACATTTCAAGTGAAATCTCAAAGTGCTATATTGTTGGTTTTGAGGTCTGTTATGGTTGGTAAAATCTGTTAGAGATCCAGGGTATGAGGGACTGGGTGGTTGGGGGAGGGGGGGGGTTGTTGACATTTTTTGGGGTTGTTTTTGTGGTGGTTGTCTAATGTTAAATGTGTATTTAGTTTGTTATTGTGTGTGTTTAATTGTTAGATTAGTCGATTTATGGGGTGGTGGTAGCTCAGGGAGTTGGGTTGGGAACCGGAGGGTCGGTGGTTCAATTCCCCATACGGACCAAAGTATGGTGGTGGGCTGGTAGCTGGAGAGGTGCCAGTTCACTTTCTGGGCCTCGGGGAAGACCCAGGACTAGGTGGAGGGACGTCCGGCTGGGAGGAGGCCTCGGGGAAGACCCAGGACTATGTGGAGGGACGTCCGGCTGGGAGGAGGCCTCGGGGAAGACCCAGGACTAGGTGGAGGGACGTCCGGCTGGGAGGAGGCCTCGGGGAAGACCCAGGACTAGGTGGAGGGACGTCCGGCTGGGAGGAGGCCTCGGGGAAGACCCAGGACTAGGTGGAGGGACGTCCGGCTGGGAGGAGGCCTCGGGAAGACCCAGGACTAGGTGGAGGGACGTCCGGCTGGGAGGAGGCCTCGGGAAGACCCAGGACTAGGTGGAGGGACGTCCGGCTGGAAGGAGGCCTCGGGGAAGACCCAGGACTAGGTGGAGGAACGTCCGGCTGGGAGGAGGCCTCGGGGAAGACCCAGGACTAGGTGGAGGGACGTCCGGCTGGGAGGAGGCCTCGGGAAGACCCAGGACTAGGTGGAGGGACGTCCGGCTGGGAGGAGGCCTCGGGAAGACCCAGGACTATGTGGAGGGACGTCCGGCTGGGAGGAGGCCTCGGGAAGACCCAGGACTAGGTGGAGGGACGTCCGGCTGGGAGGAGGCCTCGGGAAGACCCAGGACTAGGTGGAGGGACGTCCGGCTGGGAGGAGGCCTCGGGGAAGACCCAGGACTAGGTGGAGGGACGTCCGGCTGGAAGGAGGCCTCGGGGAAGACCCAGGACTAGGTGGAGGGACGTCCGGCTGGGAGGAGGCCTCGGGGAAGACCCAGGACTAGGTGGAGGGACGTCCGGCTGGAAGGAGGCCTCGGGGAAGACCCAGGACTAGGTGGAGGAACGTCCGGCTGGGAGGAGGCCTCGGGAAGACCCAGGACTAGGTGGAGGGACGTCCGGCTGGGAGGAGGCCTCGGGAAGACCCAGGACTAGGTGGAGGGACGTCCGGCTGGGAGGAGGCCTCGGGAAGACCCAGGACTATGTGGAGGGACGTCCGGCTGGGAGGAGGCCTCGGGGAAGACCCAGGACTAGGTGGAGGGACGTCCGGCTGGAAGGAGGCCTCGGGGAAGACCCAGGACTAGGTGGAGGGACGTCCGGCTGGAAGGAGGCCTCGGGGAAGACCCAGGACTAGGTGGAGGGACGTCCGGCTGGGAGGAGGCCTCGGGGAAGACCCAGGACTAGGTGGAGGGACGTCCGGCTGGGAGGAGGCCTCGGGAAGACCCAGGACTATGTGGAGGGACGTCCGGCTGGGAGGAGGCCTCGGGAAGACCCAGGACTAGGTGGAGGGACGTCCGGCTGGGAGGAGGCCTCGGGAAGACCCAGGACTAGGTGGAGGGACGTCCGGCTGGGAGGAGGCCTCGGGGAAGACCCAGGACTAGGTGGAGGGACGTCCGGCTGGAAGGAGGCCTCGGGGAAGACCCAGGACTAGGTGGAGGGACGTCCGGCTGGGAGGAGGCCTCGGGAAGACCCAGGACTAGGTGGAGGGACGTCCGGCTGGAAGGAGGCCTCGGGGAAGACCCAGGACTAGGTGGAGGAACGTCCGGCTGGGAGGAGGCCTCGGGGAAGACCCAGGACTAGGTGGAGGGACGTCCGGCTGGGAGGAGGCCTCGGGAAGACCCAGGACTAGGTGGAGGGACGTCCGGCTGGGAGGAGGCCTCGGGGAAGACCCAGGACTATGTGGAGGGACGTCCGGCTGGGAGGAGGCCTCGGGGAAGACCCAGGACTAGGTGGAGGGACGTCCGGCTGGAAGGAGGCCTCGGGGAAGACCCAGGACTAGGTGGAGGGACGTCCGGCTGGAAGGAGGCCTCGGGGAAGACCCAGGACTAGGTGGAGGGACGTCCGGCTGGAAGGAGGCCTCGGGGAAGACCCAGGACTATGTGGAGGGACGTCCGGCTGGGAGGAGGCCTCGGGGAAGACCCAGGACTATGTGGAGGGACGTCCAGCTGGAAGGAGGCCTCGGGGAAGACCCAGGACTAGGTGGAGGGATTATATCTCCAACCTGGCCTGGGAACGCCTCGGGATCCCCCAGTCAGAGCTGGTTGATGTGGCTTGGGGAAGGGAAGTTTGGGGTGCTGGAGACAAAGATGGATGGATGGGCAGGTGGATCCATCCAATCATCCACCCACCCCACCATCTGCCCCTCCACGTGTGGATGGATGGCAGCAAGACACAGAAGAGTCATGATATTACACAAATAATGCCCCGGAGGCATCTTTACCAGACGCCCAAACCACCTCAACTGGCTCCACTCGGATGAGCTTTGCGTGTAAAACTAGCGGCGAAAAGAAGACATAACACAGAATTAAGTGATAATTCATACTTTATTCTTAATAAAACAGGTGAAACAGACATTTTTCACCAAGGGTTAATAAATAAATCCAACCCAACAACAATCAATTAATTAATTCAGAAGGACTTTTGACTTTTTTTGAAAAACATTTAAAAATAGACTCAACAAATCCATCAGGAAAACCAAAATAATCCAACATTATATACATAAAGCTGAGTTTCATTTAGTAACTGAACAGGATATTAATATGAAGCAGCAAAACAAAAGAGAAGTTAAAATACACTCCGTAGCTTTAGATTTACCCTTAAATTTACAGTTATTGATTAAAATGAGACCAGGAGCAACATGCTGTTGAGTTCTGATTCATGTCACTTAAAGGTGGCCGGGTTGGTCCAGCGGGTGGAGCGGGCGCACGCGTCCTGAGAGCATTACGCCTCGACGCAGAGGTCCAGGGTTCGAGTCCGACCGGTGACGATGTCATGCATGCCCCCCCCCCCCTTTCTCACCTAGCTGTCCTGTTCATTAATGGTGGAAAAGCCCCAAAAATAATCTTAAAAAAAGGAGATTAAAGTATTAAAAGCAAAAGTAGCAGAAAAATCCTCACAACACACTAAGTGTTCAGTGGTCTAATCATTCAGGTGTGCACCTGATTATCCCGTACCGTATGTTGTTGGGTACTTTAATTTATAATGAACTACTTTTAATGTGTTTTATGTGCAAAAATCTTAATTTGTAAAGTAACTAACAGTCAGATTAATGTGATGAAGTAAAAAGTAAAATTTTCTCATTAAGAGCCACACAGTGTTACTTTAATTCAGGTCTGTGTGTGTGTGTGTGTCTGTGTTAGTGTGTGTGTGTGTGTGTTAGTGTGTGTGTGTGTGTGTGTGTTAGTGTGTGAGCGTCTGTGTGAGCGTGTGTGTGTGTGTGTGTTAGAGTGTGTGTGTGTGTGTGTGTGTGTGTGTGTGTTAGAGTGTGTGTGTGTGTTTGAGTGTGTGTGTGTGTTAGAGTGTGTGTGTGTCTGTGTGAGTGTGTGTGGGTTCCACTTTCCCTCCAATATTATTATCAACATAATAAAGACACCTGGACTCGGTCCAGACCAGACGCCATATTGGGCAAGACCAGCGGCCGAGACCGAGACAAGTCCGAGTCCAAATACTAGCGAGTCCGAAACAAGTCCGAGACCATAGAAAAACGGTCTTGAGTCCAAGACCGGACCCGAGTCCTACAGCCCTGCCATATACTACTAGTACATAACACCTTGTGCCTTTTCATTACAACAAGTTAAGATAAAAGAAGCAGCTTTTTTCAGTTTTTAGCATTTTAATCGGTTTCAAATCTGCAGATCAGGTCCCGGGGTAGTTCCCTGGGGTAGTTCCCCGGAGGGGGGGACTTCGCCTTTTTATAAACAACGAGAATCTGTCGGTAACAAAAAATCCCTTTAAAGTAAAAAAAAATAAAATCCATTGAAGTTATTAATACCCGGCAGCCTGCTCGTAACATTAAATCCACCAAAATCTAGTTTAAAAAAGGCTTTTTAACCCTCGTGTTGTCCTCCTGGGTCAAAAATGGGCAAAAATTGGACATTTTTGTCCATTTTTCAGACTTCTTTTTAGTTTTCACTAACTCCACCTTACTAGTTTTACTACTTTTTGGAATTCATGGTCAATAACCCTCATTTATATAGAATTATACCTAATATTTCAGTTAAAAAAGATAAAGATATAACATGTAAATCAGTGAGCTTTAGAGATGCTGGCAGGCGGCTTGTGTTCCCTTTGGTCAGAGCCAGGCTAACAGTTTCCATCTGTTTCCAGTCTTTGTGCTAAGCTAAGCTAACTGGCTTCACATTCAGCGTACAGACACGAGAGTAGAACCGAATTTGCTGGAGGGGATTTGCCAGAGCAGGGGGAATGAGGGGGAAACGCCAGAGCAGGGGGAATGAGAGGGAGAAATGGCAGAGTAGGGGGAATGAGAGGGAGAAATGCCAGAGTAGGGGGAATGAGAGGGAGAAATGCCAGAGCAGGGGGAATGAGAAGGGGAAACCAATGAGAGGGAGAAATGCCAGAGCAAGGGGAATGAGAAGATGAACCGCCAGAGCAGGGGGAATGAGAAGGGGAAACCAATGAGAGGGAGAAATGCCAGAGCAAGGGGAATGAGAAGATGACCCGCCAGAGCAGGGGGAATGAGAAGGGGAAACCAATGAGAGGGAGAAATGCCAGAGCAAAGGGAATGAGAAGATGAACCGCCAGAGCAGGGGGAATGAGAGGGAGAAATACCAGAGCAGGGGGAATGAGAGGGAGAAATGCCAGAGCAGGGGGAATGAGAAGGGGAAACCAATGAGAGGGAGAAATGCCAGAGCAAGGGGAATGAGAAGATGAACCGCCAGAGCAGGGGGAATGAGAAGGGGAAACCAATGAGAGGGAGAAATGCCAGAGCAAGGGGAATGAGAAGATGAACCGCCAGAGCAGGGGGAATGAGAGGGAGAAATACCAGAGCAGGGGGAATGAGAGGGGGAGACGTAGCATTTGTAACAAAACGTCTCCTTTGAGCAAGGCGTCCAACATGGCGTGCAGCCATGCTGCTTGAAGGCGTCTACATCTCATCGGCATGTGCAGGTTTGGCGGGATTTTGGCTTCCTGTCCCCTCCGCCGCCTCAGGCCTGGCGCCAGCGGCTCCGTCTCCCGGCAACGGAGCGGAGCCGCTCCCGATAGGCTCCTCTTGAGCCGTCCCATCGGCCTACGGGGCCATCCGGAGGTCCCGATTGGCCGAGCTCGGGGCGGAACGTGGCGTCTGGCGGCACAGCCGAGCGTTGTCCCTGCCGGCTGGGACGAGGACGGGTCTGTCAGGATGTTTCTGGAAATAACTGGAAAGATGAAGCAGATACATATATATATATATATATATATGTATATATATATATATATATATATATATACATATATATATATATATATATATATATATATATTTATATATATATATATATATATACAGCGCTGCTCGTGAGCTCAGGAACCTCGTCGACCCAAAAGAGGAATAAAAATCATCTTTTGGAAATTGGTCTTAATGCTTTAACCCTCCTGTTGTCCTCGGGTCAAAATATTAAGAAACCCTTTCTATAACAGAAACATAGGGGGTGTATACTTATGCCCCTGTATTTTAACATAGGGTGTATACTTATGCCCCTGTATTTTAACATAGGGGTGTATACTTATGCCCCTGTATTTTAACATAGGGGTGTATACTTATGCCCCTGTATTTTAACATAGGGGGTGTATACTTATGCCCCTGTATTTTAACATAGGGGTGTATACTTATGCCCCTGTATTTTAACATAGGGGTGTATACTTATGCCCCTGTATTTTAACATAGGGGGTGTATACTTATGCCCCTGTATTTTAACATAGGGGGTGTATACTTATGCCCCTGTATTTTAACATAGGGGGTGTATACTTATGCCCTGTATTTTAACATAGGGGTGTATACTTATGCCCCTGTATTTTAACATAGGGGTGTATACTTATGCCCCTGTATTTTAACATAGGGGGTGTATACTTATGCCCCTGTATTTTAACATAGGGGGTGTATACTTATGCCCCTGTATTTTAACATAGGGGGTGTATACTTATGCCCCTGTATTTTAACATAGGGGGTGTATACTTATGCCCCTGTATTTTAACATAGGGGGTGTATACTTATGCCCCTGTATTTTAACATAGGGGGTGTATACTTATGCCCCTGTATTTTAACATAGGGGGTGTATACTTATGCCCCTGTATTTTAACATAGGGGGTGTATACTTATGCCCCTGTATTTTAACATAGGGGGTGTATACTTATGCCCCTGTATTTTAACATAGGGGTGTATACTTATGCCCCTGTATTTTAACATAGGGGTGTATACTTATGCCCCTGTATTTTAACATAGGGGTGTATACTTATGCCCCTGTATTTTAACATAGGGGGTGTATACTTATGCCCCTGTATTTTAACATAGGGTGTATACTTATGCCCCTGTATTTTAACATAGGGGGTGTATACTTATGCCCCTGTATTTTAACATAGGGGTGTATACTTATGCCCCTGTATTTTAACATAGGGGGTGTATACTTATGCCCCTGTATTTTAACATAGGGGTGTATACTTATGCCCCTGTATTTTAACATAGGGGTGTATACTTATGCCCCTGTATTTTAACATAGGGGGTGTATACTTATGCCCCTGTATTTTAACATAGGGGTGTATACTTATGCCCTGTATTTTAACATAGGGGGTGTATACTTATGCCCCTGTATTTTAACATAGGGGGTGTATACTTATGCCCCTGTATTTTAACATAGGGGGTGTATACTTATGCCCCTGTATTTTAACATAGGGGGTGTATACTTATGCCCCTGTATTTTAACATAGGGGGTGTATACTTATGCCCCTGTATTTTAACATAGGGGTGTATACTTATGCCCCTGTATTTTAACATAGGGGGTGTATACTTATGCCCCTGTATTTTAACATAGGGGGTGTATACTTATGCCCCTGTATTTTAACATAGGGGGTGTATACTTATGCCCCTGTATTTTAACATAGGGGGTGTATACTTATGCCCCTGTATTTTAACATAGGGGGTGTATACTTATGCCCCTGTATTTTAACATAGGGGGTGTATACTTATGCCCCTGTATTTTAACATAGGGGGTGTATACTTATGCCCCTGTATTTTAACATAGGGGGTGTATACTTATGCCCTGTATTTTAACATAGGGGGTGTATACTTATGCCCCTGTATTTTAACATAGGGGGTATACTTATGCCCCTGTATTTTAACATAGGGGTGTATACTTATGC
>JABXJD010000112.1:1055000-1057500 GCA_013375575.1 Percina caprodes
TGTCGTCCCCATGTCGTCCCCATGTCGTCCTCACGTTGTCCTCACGTTGTCCTCATGTTGTCCTCATGTTGCCCTCATGTTGTCCTCATGTTGCCCTCATGTTGTCCCCATGTCGTCCCCATGTCGTCCCCATGTCGTCCCCATGTCGTCCCCATGTCGTCCCCATGTCGTCCTCACGTTGTCCTCACGTTGTCCTCATGTTGCCCTCATGTTGCCCTCATGTTGCCCTCATGTTGCCCTCATGTTGTCCTCATGTTGTCCCCATGTCGTCCCCATGTCGTCCCCATGTCGTCCCCATGTGGCCCCCATGTTGCCCCCATGTTGCCCCCATGTTGTCCTCACGTTGTCCTCACGTTGTCCCCATGTTGCCCCCATGTTGTCCTCATGTTGTCCCCATGTTGTCCCCATGTTGTCCCCATGTTGTCCCCATGTTGTCCCCATGTTGTCCCCATGTTGTCCTCATGTTGTCCCCATGTTGTCCTCATGTTGTCCTCATGTTGTCCTATATCAATGTTCTTTTTAATTCCCCAAAATAACATGATTGATTCCACACAACGCTCTTTGCCAAGTACAAATCTCTACTTTCATTAATTTTGGGGCGTCTTATTCAATTTTATAGCATTTGAAACCAAATTGAAGTGTTTTTGAAATAGTATTGAGAGTAAAAGTTGACATATTCCAGTCTGTGATTATCATCAACATCCATTCCTTTCATTTTAGTCTCAATAATTCCTAATTTCTGCTTTTCTAACTCAAACTTTAGGTATAATTTCCAATAATTGAGCTTTATTGACCATAAATTCCAAAAATAACTGTAAAACTAAAGTTAATAAGTTAGTGTTACATCAAAAAAAGTGACAAACTGAAAAAAAGCGTCAATAAAATTGTTGATTTTCAATTTTGACGGGAAGACAACACTTTAAAAGTTAAATAACAATAAGAGATAATAAATAATAATAATAATAATAATAATAATAAAAGGAAATAAATAATAATAATAATAATAATAATAGTAAGAGAATAAATGGTTCTTAGCTTTAAGAAAAGTTTTTAACCAATAACTGGCCGGTTGGTTCAGCGGTAGAGCAGGCGCATATATATATATATATATATATATATATATATATATATATATATATATATATATATATATATATATATATATATATATATATATATATATATATATAGGGAGAGAGTCCTCGTTTGTGATTGGACGATGCTGGTATCGGTATATATATATATATATATAGTAGATACAGGTTTCCAGGGTTTGAGTCCGACCTGTGACGATGTCCTGCATGCCCCCCCCCCCCCCCCCCCCCCCCAGCTGTCCTGTCCATAAAAGGTGGAAAAGCTTCCCTTCATACTGAAGTGTCTCAGTCTTCGAGACGTTTGATCACTAAGATGCTGAAGAGACATCGATCCTTATCAACAGCGCCCTCCGCAGCAGGAAACACGTCTGACTGATCTGAGAACAGCTGATCCCAAAGTGAGGACCAGAGCCCCCCCCCCCCAGCCCGACATGTACACCAGTAAACTGTTGATAACCAATAAGAAATGAGGCCTTACATGTTGCGTCTCTCCAGCTGCTCCACCGTCCTCTGCAGCTCCTTGTTCTGTGCTGAGCAAGTTGCAGCCCTGTCACACACACACACACACGTATACACACACACACACACACACACACACACGTATACACACACACACACGTATATACACACACACACACACACACGTATACACACACACACACACACACGTATACACACACACACACACACGTATACACACACACACACACACACACACACACACACACGTATACACACACACACACACACACACACACACACACACACACACACACACGTATATACACACACACACACACACACACGTATATATACACACACACACACACACACACACGTATATATACACACACACACACACACACACACACACACACACACGTATATACACACACACACACACACACGTATATACACACACACACACACACACGTATATACACACACACACACACACACGTATACACACACACACACACACACACACGTATACACACACACGTATACACACACACACACACACATATACACACACACACACACGTATATACACACACGTATACACACACACACACGTATATACACACACGTATACACACACACACACGTATACACACACACACACACGTGTATACACACACACAGGCATACAGGCACACACACAGGCGCGCGCGCACACACACACACACACACACACACACACACACACACACACACACACACACACACACACACACACACACACACAATAGCATAACCAACTGCTGCTGGGTCTAACTGTCCCAGCGATCTGCAACAACGTTTACGGCCCCATTGTATGCATATTGTCGCTATGACAACTAACAACAATCACCATTTTGTGGGGTACCAATCAAATGACCACGGGCCATTCTACCTGTTCTATT
>JABXJD010000112.1:1070000-1095000 GCA_013375575.1 Percina caprodes
TACTTGTGTTAAATACTCTGGTAAAAGTAGAAGTACAGATACTTGTGTTAAATACTCTGGTAAAAGTAGAAGTACTGATACTTGTGTTAAATACTCTGGTAAAAGTAGAAGTACAGATACTTGTGTTAAATACTCTGGTAAAAGTAGAAGTACAGATACTTGTGTTAAATACTCTGGTAAAAGTAGAAGTACAGATACTTGTGTTAAATACTCTGGTAAAAGTAGAAGTACAGATACTTGTGTTAAAAACTCTGGTAAAAGTAGAAGTACAGATACTTGTGTTAAATACTCTGGTAAAAGTAGAAGTACAGATACTTGTGTTAAATACTCTGGTAAAAGTAGAAGTACAGATACTTGTGTTAAATACTCTGGTAAAAGTAGAAGTACTGATACTTGTGTTAAATACTCTGGTAAAAGTAGAAGTACAGATACTTGTGTTAAATACTCTGGTAAAAGTAGAAGTACAGATACTTGTGTTAAATACTCTGGTAAAAGTAGAAGTACAGATACTTGTGTTAAATACTCTGGTAAAAGTAGAAGTACAGATACTTGTGTTAAAAACTCTGGTAAAAGTAGAAGTACAGATACTTGGGTTAAATACTCTGGTAAAAGTAGAAGTACAGATACTTGTGTTAAAAAGTACTCTGGTAAAAGTAGAAGTACAGATACTTGTTTTAAATACTCTGGTAAAAGTAGAAGTACAGATACTTGTGTTAAATACTTTGGTAAAAGTAGAAGTACAGATACTTGTGTTAAAAAATACTCTGGTAAAAGTAGAAATACTAATTCAACTTAAGTAGAAGTACAGATACTTGTGTTAAAAAGTACTCTGGTAAAAGTAGAAGTACAGATACTTGTGTTAAAAACTCTGGTAAAAGTAGAAGTACAGATACTTGTGTTAAATACTCTGGTAAAAGTAGAAGTACAGATACTTGTGTTAAAAAATACTCTGGTAAAAGTAGAAATACTAATTCAACTTAAGTAGAAGTACAGATACTTGTGTTAAAAAGTACTCTGGTAAAAGTAGAAGTACAGATACTTGTGTTAAATACTCTGGTAAAAGTAGAAGTACAGATACTTGTGTTAAAAACTCTGGTAAAAGTAGAAGTACAGATACTTGGGTTAAATACTCTGGTAAAAGTAGAAGTACAGATACTTGTGTTAAATACTCTGGTAAAAGTAGAAGTACAGATACTTGTGTTAAATACTCTGGTAAAAGTAGAAGTACAGATACTTGTGTTAAAAACTCTGGTAAAAGTAGAAGTACAGATACTTGGGTTAAATACTCTGGTAAAAGTAGAAGTACAGATACTTGTGTTAAATACTCTGGTAAAAGTAGAAGTACAGATACTTGTGTTAAAAACTCTGGTAAAAGTAGAAGTACAGATACTTGTGTTAAATACTCTGGTAAAAGTAGAAGTACAGATACTTGTGTTAAATACTCTGGTAAAAGTAGAAGTACAGATACTTGTGTTAAATACTCTGGTAAAAGTAGAAGTACAGATACTTGTGTTAAAAAGTACTCTGGTAAAAGTAGAAGTACAGATACTTGTGTTAAATACTCTGGTAAAAGTAGAAGTACAGATACTTGGGTTAAATACTCTGGTAAAAGTAGAAGTACAGATACTTGGGTTAAATACTCTGGTAAAAGTAGAAGTACAGATACTTGTGTTAAAAAGTACTCTGGTAAAAGTAGAAGTACAGATACTTGTTTTAAATACTCTGGTAAAAGTAGAAGTACAGATACTTGTGTTAAATACTCTGGTAAAAGTAGAAGTACAGATACTTGTGTTAAATACTCTGGTAAAAGTAGAAGTACAGATACTTGTGTTAAATACTCTGGTAAAAGTAGAAGTACAGATACTTGTGTTAAATACTCTGGTAAAAGTAGAAGTACAGATACTTGTGTTAAAAAGTACTCTGGTAAAAGTAGAAGTACAGATACTTGTGTTAAATACTCTGGTAAAAGTAGAAGTACAGATACTTGGGTTAAATACTCTGGTAAAAGTAGAAGTACAGATACTTGGGTTAAATACTCTGGTAAAAGTAGAAGTACAGATACTTGTGTTAAATACTCTGGTAAAAGTAGAAGTACAGATACTTGGGTTAAATACTCTGGTAAAAGTAGAAGTACAGATACTTGGGTTAAATACTCTGGTAAAAGTAGAAGTACTATGAAATCTACTCCTTTGGGTTAAACTGTACTTGTATCTGTCGGACAGACGCTGGTCTCCTGTGTTTCCATGGCAACCGCGTGACGGAGAGGTGAAGATAGTCCTGATTAAAGATGTCTGTCCTGGAGGGGAGGGTGTCCCCCGTCCTGGAGGGGAGAGTGTCCCCCGTCCTGGAGGGGAGGGTGTCCCCCGTCCTCCTGTCTCCGGGGGGGGACAACCCGGCGGACGTCCCCGTCCTGGAGGTCAAACTGGGGGCTCTGGTGGCGCTGCTGTCCGTCAGCCTGCTGGTTGGGTTCGCCCCGCTCTGCTTGTTCAGGGGGGCGGGCCCCTGCAGCCTGGACCCAGGTCTGGATCCCCAGCTCTATAACCCACTGATCCACATCTGATCCACATCTGAGCCACATCCTCTTTATTATCACCCACTGATCCACATCTGATCCACATCTGATCCACATCCGATCCACATCTGATCCACATCCGATCCACATCTGATCCACATCCTCTTTATTATCACCCACTGATCCACATCTGATCCACATCTGATCCACATCTGATCCACATCTGATCCACATCTGATCCACATCTGATCCACATCCTCTTTATTATCACCCACTGATCCACATCTGATCCACATCTGATCCACATCCTCTTTATTATCACCCACTGATCCACATCTGATCCACATCTGAGCCACATTCTCTTTATTATCACCCACTGATCCACATCGGATCCACAGCTGATCCACATCTGATCCACATCAGATCCACATTCTCTTTTTTATCACCCACCGATCCACATCGGATCCACATCGGATCCACATCTGATCCACATCTGATCCACGTTCTCTTTATTATCACCCACTGATCCACATCGGATCCACATCTGATCCACATCTGATCCACGTCCTCTTTATTATCACCCACTGATCCACATCGGATCCACATCTGATCCACATCTGATCCACGTCCTCTTTATTATCACCCACTGATCCACATCTGATCCACATCTGATCCACATCTGATCCACGTCCTCTTTATTATCACCCACTGATCCACATCTGATCCACATCTGATCCACGTCTGATCCACATTCTCTTTATTTTATCATTTTACTATTTTATTATAATACTTTATACGTTATGATCAGCATCATTTGGTTTTTCTTAAACTGTATATATTAAAATATGAGTTCTTGTATTTTGTCCTATTATTACTTCATGTATATAGTACTTCATGTATATAGTACTTAAATGTATATAGTATTTCATGTATATAGTACTTCATGTATATAGTTCTTCATGTATATAGTACTTCATGTATATAGTTCTTCATGTATATAGTTCTTCATGTATATAGTACTTCATGTATATAGTTCTTCATGTATATAGGACTTCATGTATATAGTACTTCATGTATATAGTACTTCATGTATATAGTTCTTCATGTATATAGTACTTCATGTATATAGTACTTCATGTATATAGTTCTTCATGTATATAGTACTTCATGTATATAGTTCTTCATGTATATAGGTCTTCATGTATATAGTACTTCATGTATATAGTACTTCATGTATATAGTTCTTCATGTATATAGTACTTCATGTATATAGTTCTTCATGTATATAGTACTTCATGTATATAGTACTTCATGTATATAGCACTTCATGTATATAGTACTTCATGTATATAGCACTTCATGTATATAGTACTTCATGTATATAGTACTTCATGTATTTACATGCATGTGAGGTATAATCGGTGTGTGTCCTCTTTCAGATTTGCGGCGCAGGCTGCTGAGCCTGATCAGCTGTTTTGCTGGGGGAGTCTTCCTGGCCACCTGTCTGCTGGACCTGCTGCCGGACTACCTGCAGAGCATCAACGAGGCCTTCAGCGACGCAGGAGTCACGGTAAGATCCTGCAGGTCTCAGACTTTAGACGCCATCGTGGACACGTGGGCCGACGTCCACAAACCGCCACGAACGGGACGCAATGCTGAGCGGACAGAAAGACTCAGAGACAAACTTCAACGCTGACTTAGAGACTTAGAGTCTTAGAGTCTTAGAGACTTAGAGTCTTAGAGACTTAGAGACTTAGAGTCTTAGAGATTTAGAGTCTTAGAGACTTAGAGATTTAGAGTCTTAGAGACTTAGAGTCTTAGAGACTTAGAGTCTTAGAGATTTAGAGTCTTAGAGTCTTAGAGACTTAGAGTCTTAGAGTCTTAGAGTCTTAGAGACTTAGAGACTTAGAGTCTTAGAGACTTAGAGTCTTAGAGACTTAGAGACTTAGAGACTTAGAGTCTTAGACTCTTAGAGACTTAGAGTCTTAGAGACTTAGAGTCTTAGAGACTTAGAGTCTTAGAGTCTTAGAGACTTAGAGACTTAGAGACTTAGAGTCTTAGAGTCTTAGAGACTTAGAGTCTTAGAGACTTAGAGTCTTAGAGACTTAGAGACTTAGAGTCTTAGAGACTTAGAGTCTTAGAGTCTTAGAGACTTAGAGTCTTAGAGACTTAGAGACTTAAAGTCTTAGAGACTTAGAGACTTAGAGTCTTAGAGACTTAGAGATTTAGAGTCTTAGAGATTTAGAGTCTTAGAGACTTAGAGTCTTAGAGTCTTAGAGACTTAGAGTCTTAGAGTCTTAGAGTCTTAGAGACTTAGAGTCTTAGAGACTTAGAGACTTAGAGTCTTAGAGACTTAGAGTCTTAGAGACTTAGAGTCTTAGAGTCTTAGAGACTTAGAGTCTTAGAGACTTAGAGACTTAGAGTCTTAGAGACTTAGAGTCTTAGAGACTTAGAGACTTAGAGTCTTAGAGACTTAGAGTCTTAGAGTCTTAGAGACTTAGAGTCTTAGAGACTTAGAGACTTAAGAGTCTTAGAGACTTAGAGACTTAGAGTCTTAGAGACTTAGAGATTTAGAGTCTTAAAGATTTAGAGTCTTAGAGACTTAGAGTCTTAGAGTCTTAGAGTCTTAGAGACTTAGAGATTTAGAGTCTTAGAGTCTTAGAGACTTAGAGACTTAGAGACTTAGAGACTTAGAGTCTTAGAGACTTAGAGTCTTAGAGACTTAGAGATTTAGAGTCTTAGAGTCTTAGAGACTTAGAGACTTAGAAACAGAGTCTTAGAGTCTTAGAGACTTAGAGATTTAGAGTCTTAGAGTCTTAGAGACTAAGAGTCTTAGAGTCTTAGAGACTTCTCTTTATTAATCCTTTTGGGATGACTCCCGCAAGGAAAAGGAAATTTCCAGCATCAGTTTACAGAAAGAAAAATACAGTATAATGTTAATAATAACAATACTAATAATATTAATAATAATAATGATAATAATAATAATAACAATAATAACAATAATAATAATAACAATAATAATAATAATAATGATAATAATAACAATAATAACAATAATAATAATAATGATAATTATGATAATAATAATAATAATGATGATAATAATAATAATAATAATGATGATGATAATAATGATGATAATAATAATAATGATGATAATAATAATAATAACAATAATAATAATAATGATGATAATAATGATGATAATAATAATGATAATAATAATAATGATGATAATAATGATGATAATAATAATGATGATAATAATGATGATAATAATAATAATGATAATAATAATAATAATAATGATGATAATAATGATGATAATAATAATAATGATAATAATGATGATAATAATGATGATAATAATAATAATGATAATAATAATAATAATAACAATAATAATAATAATAATAACAGTAACAATAATAATAACAATAATAATAATAATAATAATAAAACCTTTGGCTATAAAAAGACATTTACCATAAATGATCAGTTTGCTCCCTGTAACAAACTTCATGGTAACCTGTCCAACCAAATCCTGGGCTCCATCTGTAGAACTGTGTGTGTGTGTGTGTGTGTGTGTGTGTGTGTGTGTGTGTGTGTGTGTGTGTGTGTGTGTGTGTGTGTGTGTGTGTGTGTGTGTGTGCATCATGCAAACCCGTTCATGAGAATGTGCTGAATTCTTTGAATAATCCAGTTTTCCAGAAATATAATATATTATAGGTGTGTGTCGTCTGTACTCGCAGCTCCAGTTCCCTCTGCCGGAGTTCATCCTGGCCATGGGCTTCTTCCTGGTCCTGGTCCTGGAGCAGTCCGTCCTGGCCTTCAAGGACCAATCATCGCCACGCGTGGAGGAGCGCCGGGCGCTGCTTGTGGACTCCGGCGTCCAAGCGAATGACAGTAACGTCCTCCACCGCTCGCAGCGCCGCCGCGCGTCAGAGGAGTCCGATGGCGGCAGCTTTCACGTGGGCTCCCAGTCGGCCCTGCGCGTCTTCATCCTGGTCTTCGCTCTGTCGCTGCATTCGGTGTTTGAGGGCTTGGCGGTGGGGCTGCTGGACGACGGGAGGGCGGTGCTGGAGGTCTGCCTGGCGCTGATCCTCCACAAGAGCGTCGTTTCCTTCAGCCTGGCGTTCAAGCTGAGTCGGGGCCGGCTGCGGCGCGCGGCGGTGGCCGGCTGCCTGCTGCTGTTCGGCGCCATGTCGCCGTTGGGCATCGGCGTGGGAGTGGCGCTCAGGGAGAGCGGGGCGCCCCCGCAGCACCAGCTGGCCCGCTGCACGCTAGAGGGGCTGGCGGCGGGAACCTTCGTCTACATCACCTTCATGGAGATCCTGCCGCATGAGCTCGGCTCCGGCGGGAACCGCATCCCCAAGGTGGCCATGCTGCTGGCGGGCTTCGCCGTCGTCACTGCCGTGCTCTTTATCAAACTGTAACCATACGATAGGATACCATACCATGAGATATATATGTGGTACCATACCATAAGATACAACACCGTACCGTACAATATACAATATGAATATGATACCATATCATAAGATACAACACCGTACCGTACAATATACAATATGAATATGATACGATACCATATGATACAACACCATACCGTACAATATACAATGAATACGATGAATATGATACCATACCATGAGATACAACACCGTACCGTACAATATACAATATGAATATGATACGATACCATATGATACAACACCGTACCGTACAATATACAATGAATACGATGAATATGATATGATACCATATGATACAACACCGTACCGTACAATATACAATATGAATATGATATGATACCATATGATACAACACCGTACCGTACAATATACAATATGAATATGATACGATACCATATGATACAACACCGTACCGTACAATATACGATGAATATGATACGATACCATGGGATACAACACCGTACCGTACAATATACGATACCATACAATATGAACATGATCCCATACCACTCCATACGATACAATTGGATACGATATGAATATGATACCAAATGATACAACCCAATACCGTACAATATACCATACAATACCATATGATACCATATGATAGGATACGATGAATATGATACCATACCATACCTTTGGTATCATATCCTGTCGTATTGATATGATCGGATACTATACGATACTATACAAGCGATACAACTTCATTATCAGTTCACACTGACATTTTTTAGGCGCTCCCGAGACTTTTGGGATTGGACGTTCCCCAAATCGCAAAGGCGAATGAGTCCGTTTGGCGCTGCGTAGTCCAGATCCACGTAGTCCAGATCCACGTAGTCCAGGGACCAGGCGCTGCATAACGACGTGGTTTTAAAGAAATACTCCAACTAAAATAGGTGGATGTGTTTTGAGCTACGTGTAGACTCATACAGACAAAATGTACAAAAAGACCAGAAAAAATGGAAGAAAAACATATTTCTTGTTTTTTTTTTACGTTTTAATAAATCACTTAAAAGGTGTTAAATAATTATGAATAACTTTTATGTTTTTTGCTTGTTTTTTTGTTTCGTTTTCTCATGTAAAAAGTCCTATATATATATATATACATATATATATATATATATATATATATATATATATATATATATATATATATATATAGTTTTTCTTTTGATGAGCAGGCGGAGACTAATCAACTCTTTGTCTTCTCTCTTCAACGGGAACGTTTTCCTCGTTTCACGTTTTTTATTGAAGACACAACGAGCCGCTTGTTGTTGTTCAGTCAGAGAGAAGTTACTGCTGTGTGTCTGTGTCTCTGTGTGTCTCAATGTTGGTGTGTGTGTGTGTGTGTGTGTGTGTCTGTGTCTCTGTGTGTGTGTGTCTCGGTGTGTCTCAATGTTGGTGTGTGTGTGTGTGTGTGTCTGTCTGTCTGTGTGTGTGTGTCTCGGTGTTTCTCTATGTGTGTGTGTGTGTGTGTGTGTCTGTGTGTTTGTGTGTGTGTGTGTGTGTGTGTGTGTGTGTATGACTGAGTTTTGTCTACTTCTACTTGCTTTAATGGGATTTCATAAGTGGAAAATGTTCTGCAGAAATCATGAAAACGACCTTTTCATGTGATGACTATTATGATGTATTTTTGTAATTATAAAACCAAAGTGTTGGATCCAAAGACGTTGTGTTGAATGTGTGAAATGTGTGTTATATTTTGTATTATATATAATATATATATATATATATATATATATATATATATATATATATATATATATATATATATTATATATTATATATTATATATATTTGCACACACAAATGCATAAAGACAGACACACACACACACACACACACACACACACAAATGCATAAAGACAGACACACACACACACAAATGCATAAAGACAGACACACACACACACACACATACACACACACACAAATGCATAAAGACAGACACACACACACACACAAATGCATAAAGACAGACACACACACACACAAACACACACACACAAATGCATAAAGACAGACACACACACACAAATGCATAAAGACAGACACACACACACAAATGCATAAAGACAGACACACACACACACACACACATGCATAAAGACAGACACACACACACACACACACACACACACAGAGTATAAAAGAAATAAATAGGATGGAATACAAGAACAACTATTCAAGAAGAAAGATAAAAGATACAAAGGAAAGAATGTACAACCTACTTAAATAGTATTTACATTATATCTATTAGCCTAGATTTTTGCGTAATTTTGCGTAACTTCTGGTCGTAGGTGCATCCCCTCTAGCCACAACCCCCACACACACACACACACACACACACACACACACACACACACACACACACCCCTTTAACCTTCATGTTGTCCTCCCGGGTCAAAAAACTGACAAAAATTTGACATTTTCGTCCCTTTTTCAGACTTTTTTTTAGTCTCCACTACCACCACCTTACTAGTTTTACTACATTTATATAGAATTATACCTGATATTTGAGTTAAAAAGCAGAAATTATGAATTATTTTGACCAATAGTTAAGATCAGAGGAATGAAAGTGATCAGTTGTATTTGCAAAGAGCGTTGGAAGGAATCCATTTTTTGTGGTAATTTGGTTAAAAAGAAACTCATATTTCAGATATAGACATTGAATTTGGGTTTTTTTGGTCAATTTTATAGCATTTGGAGAAAAAAACAATTAGTAAAAGAACTTGGAAAAAAAAGAGCAAAAAATGTCAAAGTGACAAAAATGTCAAAAGTGAGAAAAATGTGAACAAATGTCAAATAAAGAGACAAAAATGTCAATAAAAGTGACAAAAATGTCAAATAAAGTGACAAAAAAATTTCAAAAGTGAGAAAGATGTGAACAAATGTCAGTAAAAGTGTCAAAAATGTCAAATAAAGTGACAAAAAAATGTCAATAAAAGTGACAAAAATGTCAAAAGTGAGAAAAATGTGAACAAATGTCAAATAAAGAGACAAAAATGTCAATAAAAGTGACAAAAATGTCAATAAAAGTGACAAAAATGTCAAATAAAGTGACAAAAAATTTTCAAAAAGTGACAAAAATGTCAATAAAAGTGACAAAAATGTCAAATAAAGTAAAAAAAAGTCAATAAAAGTGACAAAAATGTCAAATAAAGTGACAAAAAAATGTCAAAAGTGAGAAAGATGTGAACAAATGTCAATAAAAGTGACAAAAATGTCAAATAAAGTGACAAAAAATTTTCAAAAAGTGACAAAAATGTCAATAAAAGTGACAAAAATGTCAAATAAAGTAAAAAAGTCAATAAAAGTGACAAAAATGTCAAATAAAGTGACAAAAAAATGTCAAAAGTGAGAAAGATGTGAACAAATCTCAATAAAAGTGTCAAAAATGTCAAATAAAGTGACAAAAAAATTTCAAAAAGTGACAAAAATGTCAATAAACGTGACAAAAATGTCAATAAAAGTGACAAAAAAATGTCAAATAAAGTGAAAATTTTTTTTCAAAAAGTGACAAAAATCTCAATAAAATAGTTTTAAGGAATCCATTTTTATGGTAATTTGGTTAAAAAGAAACTCATATTTGAGATATAGACATTTTAAAGGGCAGATCTGACCCGAGGGCAACAGGAGGGGTAAGAAGGGGTAATAAATGAATCCCATTTGTCAGGAAGTTGACTCCTGTGGTCTCAGCGTGCAGCGGCGGGATGTGACGGCAGGGAGCGCGCGGCCACTTTCTCCCCGCGGTGCAAAGATCGTCTGTTTGACAGGATGTCTCACTCTGGGGTTGAGATCATTACATGTGTCTGTGAGTGGGTTATGGATGGATGGATGGATGGATGGATGGATGGATGGATGGATGGATGGATGGATGGATGGATGGATGGATGGATGGATGGATGAGAGAGAGAGAGAGAGAGAGAGAGATAGATAGATAGATAGATAGATGGATGGATGGATGGATGGATGGAGAGAGAGAGAGAGAGAGAGAGATAGATAGATAGATAGATAGATAGATAGATGGATGGAGAGAGAGCGAGATAGATAGATAGAGAGATAGATAGATGGATGGATGGATGGATGGATGGATGGATGGATGGAGAGAGAGAGAGATAGATAGATAGATAGATAGATAGATAGATGGATGGATGGATGGATGGATGGATGGATGGAGAGAGAGCGAGAGATAGATAGATAGAGAGATAGATAGATGGATGGATGGATGGATGGATGGATGGATGGATGGATGGATGGATGGATGGATGGAGAGAGAGAGAGATAGATAGATAGATAGATAGATAGATAGATAGATAGATAGATAGATAGATAGATAGATAGATAGATGGATGGATGGATGGATGGATGGATGGATGGATGGAGAGAGAGAGATAGATAGATAGATAGATAGATAGATAGATAGATAGATAGATAGATAGATAGATAGATGGATGGATGGATAGATGGATGGATGGATGGATGGAGAGAGAGATAGATCTCCTTCAGTATTTCCTATTTCCTTCAGCATCGTCCACAAATACCTCAAAATATATTCAAAAAGCCTCAAAAAGTTTCCAAAAATGCGTTAAGTGTACAAAATAAAAGCCCGGCCGGCCTATATTTAGATTTTCCTTTAGTACTACGTCTGGTTAAAGCATTGGAAAAATGTGGACAAGCCTAGAAAAAAAACAAAAAATTGTCAAAAGTGTCCAAACGCCTAAAAAAGTGTCTAAAGAATCGTCCAAAAATGCCTTAAAAATATTCAAAAAGTTTCCAAAAATGCGTTAAAAGTGTACAAAATAAGAATTTCCTTCAGTATTTCCTATTTCCTTCAGCATCGTCCACAAATACCTCAAAAAATATTCAAAAAGCCTCAAAAAGTTTCCAAAAATGCGTTAAAAGTGTACAAAATAAGAATTTCCTTCAGTATTTCCTATTTCCTAAAGCATCGTCCACAAATACCTCAAAAAATATTCAAAAAGCCTCAAAAGTTTCCAAAAATGCGTTAAAAGTTTACAAAATAAAAGCCCGGCCGGCTCCGTCCTCCTACGTACGACGTACGTACGTTTTGATTCCTTCGGTTCTACGTCTGCAGTGACAGTAGCTGCGGAGTGAGACCTCTTCGTTTTCCCGCCTCTCTGCGGTGGAAATCATTCCACTACGTCAAGTCGTCCCGTCAGCACGGCGAAGATGTCTGCGACGGGTACAGGCGGCTGTGGACCCGGACCCGGACCCGCCTCGGGCGCCGGGTCCGGGGCTTCCAACCCCCGAAAGTTTAGCGAGAAGATAGCGCTGCATACCCAGCGACAGGCCGAGGAAACGGCCGCCTTCCAGGAGGTTATGATGGACATCACCTCGACAAGGGTAAGTCTGAGACGGCGGCAGGAGGAGGAGAGTTCCCCCGGAGGAAGAGAGGCCTTGCCCGGGCATGTCAGGCTCCAAGATAACGTTGTCTGCTGCCTCTACGGGGCTCGGTTCAGCGTTGGTGGATTCAAAGTGACCGACGTTACTACGTGGCTAGTTTCTGTATGGTGTGTAGTGTTAGCGGAAGGTGTTGTTGCCTCTTGTTGTCCATTTCCGATACGTCGTTAGCGTAGTAGCAAGATTGAGCTAAGAGGGCTAAAGTTGGCTTGTTTACTATGTTGCGTGAACGTAGCTGTCACCCTGCTAGAGCCGCGGAGCGGACGTCCCGCCAAACTCCGCTGAAAAATCGGGCAGTTTCACCTTACGTATTTCAACGCATGTATTTAACGATAAAAACATAAATCAAGATAGTTTTCAATGTGTATTGTTCTTCTGAGAAATTCGGCATTCAATGGAGACACATTAAAGTACAATCAAACCTTTTAAACTGCCTCACGCCTCTCGGGGTGCGTAACGGACGTTACGTTACGTTACGTTACCATTACACTTTTAAAAACACTAAAAGTTGGGTTTTTAAGGATTGCTGTTTTTTTGTGATTTTGAGCTCTGCCGATTTGAATAATATAAACAAACTACGCATTATAAGTACTTTAAGTCGTGATTTGTCTGGTTTACATGCTTAAAAAAGATTGATTACTTTATAATGTCATGTTTCTGTAATGGAATTTGGCGTGACGCTCTTTTACATGCGAGTTGGGACTTGATTATTCGCGGCTTTTACTCAGATAGTTTAATTTTCTGCTGTGACTTTACACTGACACAAATGACAAGTTGTTATTAGCTAAACCAGGATGTGTTCGTTTCAGTCTGTATGGGCTTCTGGCTCCTGCAGGAGCAAAACACACAACAACCAAGCTCTCACAACACATTTAGTTAATTTACTTAATTAGTTTAAGTCATCTTATCTTAAGTGTATACATAAAGTTAAACATAAAGTTTGGACCAACAGCTTACACAACTCAGAGCATATAACATAATGATGGTTGATTTTAGTAATTTATTTATCAAGTAAAGCCTTTATTTCCTGTATATTAAGATACATTTTGGCTGTTTGGCATAGGTTACTTTGAATGGTAAATTTTAAAAGGCATTTGTTAAATATGTCTGCCATTTTGTTTTTACAAAGTAGTTGATTAGACATTTTGATGAATGTATTTTTATTTTATTGGTTTATTTGATAGGGACCATGCATATTTATGAGCATTGTTGTATAAAATACACCATGTCAATATGCCATAAATACAAAAAATAACTACTTTTCATCTGTAGTCCGTAGGTAGGTGACGTAGGACTGACATAAAGACAGCGAGCAGCCGTACAGCACTCATTCACTATAAATTAAAAGGTACACATAATGGTGACATACACGTTGACCTCTGGCCCCGCCTATATCAGATACACCGATGTGATTGGTGCAGCTCACCTCTGGCCCCGCCTACATCAGATACACCGATGTGATTGGTGCAGCTCGCCTCTGTCCCTCTGGATATATTGTCCCCCCGGCACCGCTGCAAGACAGATTCTCTCGTCTCCTCGTCCGTCCACGTCCATCTGTCTTTGTTGCTGCCCCCCCCCAGTTAGCGTTAGCTGCCGGTCACATGGTCTCCAGTTAGCGTTAGCTGCCGGTCACATGGTCTCCAGTTAGCGTTAGCTGCCGGTCACATGTTCTCCAGTTAGCGTTAGCTGCCGGTCACATGGTCTCCAGTTAGCGTTAGCTGCCGGTCACATGGTCTCCAGTTAGCGTTAGCTGCCGGTCACATGGTCTCCAGTTAGCGTTAGCAGCCGGTCACATGGTCTCCAGTTAGCGTTAGCTGCCGGTCACATGGTCTCCAGTTAGCGTTAGCTGCCGGTCACATGTTCTCCAGTTAGCGTTAGCTGCCGGTCACATGGTCTCCAGTTAGCGTTAGCTGCCGGTCACATGGTCTCCAGTTAGCGTTAGCTGCCGGTCACATGGTCTCCAGTTAGCGTTAGCTGCCGGTCACATGTTCTCCAGTTAGCGTTAGCTGCCGGTCACATGGTCTCCAGTTAGCGTTAGCTGCCGGTCACATGTACTCCAGTTAGCGTTAGCTGCCGGTCACATGGTCTCCAGTTAGCGTTAGCTGCCGGTCACATGGTCTCCAGTTAGCATTAGCTGCCGGTCACATGGTTTTACTGGTTATTTGCAGATTTAACAGAACAAACGTGAGAATAAAGGATCAGTTAATCAATTATGAACCTGGTTGATAGTCCCGGTCGTATTTCAGAGTCAAACTCTGAAAGGGGCTTCTGACACACACACACACACACACACACACACACACACACATATAAACACACTCTCTCTCCGTCATTTACAGACAACACCCTTTTGGGGTTTGTCTCTTCTGGGAAATCCCCCCCCCTGTCCTTTTTATATATATATATATATATATATATATATATATACAAACACACACACAGTAACATGCAGCAGCGTTAAACACAGAGAGAGACACACACAATCACACACACAGACAGACACACACGTGTGCAGAAATACACGTGTGCAGAAATACACACACACGCACTCCAATCAGCTGTTAGCATCTGTGTGTGTGTGTGTGTGTGTGTGTGTGTGTGTGTGTGTGTGTGTGTGTGGAGAAGCTGTTCTGTGTTGATACGCGCTTCGACGGTTTGAATTCTCTGAATTCTGATAGGACGCCGATAGCGATCACCAAGCAATGTAATCGAGATAAAAGATTATTTTAACATTACGTTTTGCAAAAAAAGTCTCATTTTGTTTTGTTTTCTGAATGAAAAGAGAAGTATGAGCCTTTGGGGGTCTGGGTGTCCTCCCCCAGGGTTATTTTGAGCCTCAAAGACTAATATCTTGCATTCTGATACACTTTTATCCACCAATTTACAGTTGAAATACCTTTATTTCAAGCAAAAAAGTCGTAATATTTCAAGTAAAAAAGTCGTAATATTTCAAGTAAAAAAGTCGTAATATTTCAAGTAAAAAAGTCGTAATATTTCAAGTAAAAAAGTCGTAATATTTCAAGTAAAAAAGTCGTAATATTTCAAGCAAAAAAGTCGTAATATTTCAAGTAAAAAAGTCGTAATATTTCAAGTAAAAAAGTCGTAATATTTCAAGTAAAAATTTAAGATTTAAAAAAATTCTTAATATTTCGAGAAAACGTTGTAGTATTTCAAGTAAAATTGTCGTAATATTTCAAGTAAAAAAGTCGTAATATTTTAAGAAAAATTTAAGATTTAAAAAAAAATTTGTAATGTATCGAGAAAAAGTCGTACTATTTCAAGTAAAAAGTCGTAATATTTCAAGTAAAAAGTCGTAATATTTTCAAGTAAAAGTCGTAATATTTCAAGTAAAAAGTCGTACTATTTCAAGCAAAAAAGTTGTAATATTTCAAGCAAAAAAGTCGTAATATTTCAAGCAAAAAAGTTGTAATATTTCAAGCAAAAAAGTCGTAATATTTCAAGCAAAAAAGTCGTAATATTTGAAGTAAAAAGTCGTAATATTTCAAGTAAAAAGTCGTAATATTTCAAGCAAAAAAGTCGTAATATTTCAAGTAAAAAGTCGTACTATTTCAAGTAAAAAAGGTCTATATATTTAATATTTTGGGCGTGTGTGCGTGTGTTTTGACCGTGTGTGTGAATAGGTCAACAATAGTAACACAAACTTCTTCTTCTCTCCTTCCTCTTCTGTTGATGTCTTCTTCTTCTCTCCTTCCTCTCCGTCTTCCACCTGTCAGCTTCAGGCCCAGAAGATCCGCCTCGCCAGGAACCAGGGTCCGTACTACGGCGGCTCCCTTCCCAACGTTAACCAGATCGGCAGGACCCCCCAGGACTTCCAGGTGAAAGAGAGAGGGAGGGAGAGGGAGAGACAGAGGGGGAGAGGGGAGACAGAGAGAGAGAGGAAGAGGGGGGAGACAGAGGGGGTGTGTGTGTGTGTGTGTGTGTGTGTGTGTGTGTGTGTGTGTGTGTGTGTGTGTGTGTGTGTGTGTGTGTGTGTGTGTGTGTGTGTGTGTGTGTGTGTGTGTGTGTGTGTGTGTGTGTGTGTGTGTGTGTGTGTGAGAGAGAGGGAGAGGGGTGTGTGTGTGAGAGAGAGAGGGAGAGAGAGAGGGAGAGAGGGGTAGAGGGAGAGACAGAGGGGAGAGAGAGGGGGAGACAGAGGGGGAGAGAGAGAGGGAGAGGGGGTGTGTGTGTGAGAGAGGGAGAGAGAGAGACAGAGGGGGAGAGAGAGAGACAGAGGGGAGAGAGAGAGGGAGAGAGGGGGAGACAGAGGGGGAGAGGGGGGTGTGTGTGTGTGAGAGAGGGAGAGAGAGAGAGACAGAGGGGGAGAGAGAGAGACAGAGGGGAGAGAGAGAGGGAGAGGGGGTGTGTGTGTGAGAGAGGGAGAGAGAGAGACAGAGGGGGAGAGAGAGAGGGAGAGAGAGAGACAGAGGGGGAGAGGGAGAGACAGAGGGGAGAGAGAGAGGGGGAGAGAGAGAGGGAGAGGGGGTGTGTGTGTGAGAGAGGGAGAGAGAGAGAGACAGAGGGAGAGAGAGAGAGAGACAGAGGGGGAGAGAGAGAGGGAGAGAGAGACAGAGGGGAGAGAGAGAGGGAGAGAGGGGGAGACAGAGGGAGAGAGGGAGAGGGGGGTGTGTGTGTGTGAGAGAGGGAGAGAGAGAGACAGAGGGGGAGAGAGAGAGAGGGAGAGGGGGGATACAGAGGGGGGGGGGGGTGTGTGTGTGTGTGTGTGTGAGAGAGGGAGGGAGAGGGGGAGAGAGAGGGAGAGGGGTGTGTGTGTGTGTGTGTGAGAGAGGGAGAGAGAGAGACAGAGGGGGAGAGAGAGAGAGAGAGAGACAGAGGGGGAGAGGGAGAGACAGAGGGGAGAGAGAGAGGGAGAGGGGAGACAGAGGGGGAGAGAGAGAGGAGAGGGGGTGTGTGTGTGAGAGAGGGAGAGAGAGAGAGACAGAGGGGAGAGAGAGAGACAGAGGGGAGAGAGAGAGGGGGAGACAGAGGGGGAGAGAGAGAGGGAGAGGGGGGTGTGTGTGTGAGAGAGGGAGAGAGAGAGACAGAGGGGGAGAGAGAGAGAGGGAGAGGGGGGATACAGAGGGGGGAGAGTGAGGGTGTGTGTTTTTAGCTTTGGGCTCAGTCTGCCCGTTATTGATGCTTTTTCATTGATGTTTCTCTCCCTCTCTCTCTCCCCTCTCTCTCTCTGTCTCTCCCTCTCCCCCTCTGTCTCTCTCTCTCCTCTCTCCCCCTCTCCTCCTCCTCTCTCCCTCTCCTCTCTCTCTCTCTCTTTCCTCCCTGTCTCCCTCTCTCCCCTCTCTCTCTCTCCCTCTCTCTCCGTCTCTCTCTCTGTCTCTCAGGGCTCCTTCCCCTCCACCCTGGAGTCCACCCGGTCCACTCGGCACCACGGTCTGGTGGAGCGCGTCCAGAGAGATCGCCGCTTCATCTCACCGGTCCGACCGTACCGCAGCCGACAAGTATCCTTCAGTCAGGGAGACGGGCGGGGAGACAGGCGGGGAGAGCACAGCTGGACTTAGTGGCTGCTTTTCTTTTTCTATAGCTACAGAGAGACAGACAGACAGGCAGAGAGAGAGAGACAGACAGACATGATAAATGGATGTCTATTACATCGTCAGTTTTTTAGAAGTTTTCTAACATATGATTATATACAACGTGGAAGACGATGATCCAACTACACGCTGTACTTGTTACCGTTACGCTGCCCACGCACGCGCCACGTTCCGCCGCCGTTCACGTTGCGCCCGTTGCGCCGCCCGCGTTGCGCCGCCCCGTGCGCGCGCGCCGCGCGCCGCCGCGCGCCGCACGTTACGCTGCCCGCCGCTGCCCACGTCACGCTGCCCACGTTACGCTGCCCACGTTACGCTGTACTTGTTACGCTGCCCACGTTGCGCTGTACTTGTTACGCTGCCCACGTTGCGCCGCCCACGTTGCGCCGCCCACGCGCCGCCACGCGCGCCCACACGCCGCGCACGCCGCCCACGTTACGCCGCCCACGTTGCGCCGCCCACGTTGCGCTGCCCGCTGCTGTTTTAATGAACGGTTTTCGATCCCAAGTCTTCGCCCGCAGAGCTGCGTTCAGAGACCTAAACCATGTTTCAGCTTCTCTCAAACCCTCGGGTAGAAATCCTGAACTGATTCACATTAAAACCAGTAAATTGTTTTTCAACGGATAAAACCAAAAGTCTTTTAAAATGTCTCGCAAAGGAAATTCTTTAGTGGCGTGTTAGCTCTGATAGGCAGACAGACAGACAGGCAGACAGACAGGCAGACAGACAGGCAGACAGGCAGACAGGCAGACAGACAGACAGACAGAGACATACAGGCAGGGACACAGACAGACAGAGACATAAGCAGAGACACAGATAGAGACAGGCAGGCAGACAAACAGACAGAAACACAGACAGACAGACAGGCTCGCAGAGACACAGACAAGCAGGCAGGCATGCAGAGACACAGACAGACAGAGACACAGGCAGACAGAGAGACAGACAGACAGGCAGACAGACAGAGACACAGACAGACAGACAGAGACACAGACAGACAGGCAGACAGACAGAGACACAGACAGGCAGGCAGGCATGCAGAGACAGACAGACAGACAGAGACACAGACAGACAGACAGAGACACAGACAGGCAGGCAGGCATGCAGAGACAGACAGACAGACAGAGACACAGACAGGCAGGCAGGCATGCAGAGACAGACAGACAGACAGAGACACAGACAGACAGACAGAGACACAGACAGGCAGACAGACAGAGACACAGACAGGCAGGCAGGCATGCAGAGACACAGACAGACAGGCAGACAGACAGAGACACAGACAGACAGGCGGACAGAGACACAGACAGACAGAGACTTCTTTCTTTCCTTTTTGGTGTCCTGAGGGTTATTTCCCTAAACCAGGATAAAGGGATTAAGCGTGATTTCCCAGTTTTCCGGGTTCAATGTAGCCTTGACTGGGTTTTATGAAAGCAACGACACCGTTACCATGGAGATTGATTCTGCATCCTGGAGCCTTGTCTGTTCACCCAGCTGTACTGTCACCTCGTTATCAGCATGCATTAAAATGCAGCAGGTGCATGCTGCTGCTGCTGTTATTATTTAAAGTTGTGACCATTATATTTCATAATGATTCATGTGTCAGTTACTGTTATAAGGCTGCTGTTCATATTGTTGTTATCAGCAGTTTGATGAATATATTACTGCATTATATATATATATATCTATATAATTATATAGATATATATATATTACTGCAGTTGAGATAATTAAAAAAGGCTCATTAAGTTGCCAAATGCGTTATTTAATTAAGTCTGTTGCTACCGGCAACATATAAGGTGACTAATGCACCTGGAATTATTTAAGTTTATTCTTTTTTCGTGAATATACTCTGTTACATTCATGTTTATATTGTGCATTATATTTAGAGCCCCACAGCTTTAAGGACTCCCCCTGCTGGAGACCAGATGTAATGCAGCTTTAAGGAGCCCCCCCCCCCGCTGGAGATCATATATAATGTATAAGTTTTCCACTAGAATGCAGTAAAATAAGAGAAAATCTTGAAAAATAGAAAAACAAGAAGTTTTTACGACCAGGATGTGTTGTTGTTGTTGTTTGTGTCCTTAACCCGCCGTCCCCTCAGATGGACAGCTCGCCGTATAACTCCGTCTACCTGTCCCCGCCCCCGGACCCCGGCTGGAGAAGGTACTGTCTCACAACTTCTTCTACTTCCTGTCTGTCTCCATAGAGACGTGGCGGTCCCAAAGCATCTTGTTAGAGTCTCTTCTGCTCCGTTAGAAACCTTCCTGAAGCCTCTGTGACGCCTCGGGTGAATATCTTGGAGAGACGGCGGACAGATGTGTGAGAACGCGACAAAAACCTACCGGGTTTTAACGGTTTCTGCAGGTCCTGCAACACTGGGACATCTTTTTAGAAGGGGGGGCGGGGGCTTAACGACAACAGAGCGTCTCAGACAGTGGGTGAAAACTGATAAATACCTAACCATGTGTTTACCAAGGCATATGGACTCAGAAGACACCGTCTCTGCCGATGGGAGTCGAGGGCAGATGGGAGTCGAGGGCACATGGGAGTCGAGGGCAGATGGGAGTCGAGGGCCGATGGGAGTCGAGGGCCGATGGGAGTCGAGGGCCGATGGGAGTCGAGGGCCGATGGGAGTCGAGGGCCGATGGGAGTCGAGGGCACATGGGAGTCGAGTGCAGATGGGAGTCGAGGGCAGATGGGAGTCGAGGGCACATGGGAGTCGAGGGCACATGGGAGTCGAGGGCACATGGGAGTCGAGGGCACATGGGAGTCGAGGGCCGATGGGAGTCGAGGGCCGATGGGAGTCGAGGGCACATGGGAGTCGAGGGCCGATGGGAGTCGAGGGCCGATGGGAGTCGAGGGCCGATGGGAGTCGGGTGCAGATGGGAGTCGAGTGCAGATGGGAGTCGAGGGCACATGGGAGTCGAGGGCCGATGGGAGTCGAGGGCCGATGGGAGTCGAGGGCACATGGGAGTCGAGGGCCGATGGGAGTCGAGGGCCGATGGGAGTCGAGGGCACATGGGAGTCGAGTGCAGATGGGAGTCGAGGGCACATGGGAGTCGAGGGCCGATGGGAGTCGAGGGCCGATGGGAGTCGAGGGCACATGGGAGTCGAGGGCCGATGGGAGTGGGGGGCCGATGGGAGTCGGGTGCAGATGGGAGTCGAGGGCACATGGGAGTCGGGTGCAGATGGGAGTCGGGTGCAGATGGGAGTCGAGGGCCGATGGGAGTCGAGGGCCGATGGGAGTCGGGTGCAGATGGGAGTCGAGGGCACATGGGAGTCGGGTGCAGATGGGAGTCGGGTGCAGATGGGAGTCGGGTGCAGATGGGAGTCGAGGGCAGATGGGAGTCGAGGGCAGATGGGAGTCGAGGGCACATGTGAGTCAAGGGCAGACGGGAGTCGAGGGCACATGTGAGTCGAGGGCAGACGGGAGTCGAGGGCAGATGTGCAGATGGGAGTCGAGGGCAGATGGGAGTCGAGGGCAGATGGGAGTTGCGAGATAAATGTCATACTGAAATTAGTGAAATCCATGAAATAATTAACTGTTCTCATGCCTAACAATGGGTCAAAAAACTCACCAGGAAACGTGTGTGTGTGTGTGTGTGTGTGTGTGTGTGTGTGTGTGTGTGTGTGTGTGTGTGTGTGTGTGTGTGTGTGTGTGTGTGTGTGTGTGTGTGTGTGTGTGTGTGTGTGTGTGTGTGTGTGTGTGTGTGTGTGTGTGTGTGTGTTATACACAGATTATTAGGTAGTCATTAACGGGTATTAAAAACCCAAAAACGAGAAGAGGAATTAAAAAGAAAAACTTTCATTAGAAAACAGAAATGACCCCCTCCCTCCGTCCCCGCAATATTCTGAGACCCGGGGTTTCCAAGGCAACAGCGCCGGTGTCCAAATGTTTCTTCCCGGGCATTAAGCAACCTGCAGCAACCCTCTGTTTTATTTAACTCTCGTGTTGTCTTCCCTCCGACACCAAATTATTATTATTATTTTTTTATCTGTTTTGGTCATCTTTTCCAACTTTTTTATTTTTTATTTTTACATTTGTTGTGTTATTTAACCCTCTGGACCTGAAATTTTTGGGGATTTTTCCCCAAATTTAATTTTTAAATTTTTATTTATTTTTTACATTTGTTGTGTTATTTAACCCTCTGGACCTGAAATTTTTGGGGATTTTTCCCCAAATTTAATTTTTAAATTTTTATTTATTTTTTACATTTGTTGTGTTATTTAACCCTCTGGACCTGAAATTTTTGGGGATTTTTCCCCAAATTTAATTTTTAAATTTTTATTTATTTTTTACATTTGTTGTGTTATTTAACCCTCAGGACCTGACATTTTTTGGGAATTTTTCCCCAAATTAAATTTTTATTTTATTTTATTTTTTACATTTGTTGTTTTATTTAACCCTCGGGACCTGAAATTATTATTTTTTTTGTCGTCTTTTTTGACCCTTTTGAATTTTATTTTTTATTTTTATACATTTGTCACTTTTTTGAATTTTGTGTTACTTTTTTCGACATTTTTTCACATTTTTTGTCACTTTGACATTTTTCTTTTTTTTTTTTTAAGTTCTTTAACCAATTGTTTTTTCTCCAAATGCTATAAAATTGCCCAAAAACACCCAAATTCAATGAAAGTAGTGAACTGATTATTAATGTAAGGTGTGAGGAGCGTTGTTGGGAACCATCCACGTTACTTTTTTTGGAAAATTTCTTTGAAAGAAACCCCAAAAACCTTTTGGAAAGGGGTCAAATTTGACCCGAAGACAACAGGAGGGTTAATTAAGTTTTATTTAATTAAATTTAAATTAAATTAACACCCTTTAAAAATCTAATATGTGTCATAATCAGCCGCAGAATGTATACAACATTACATTACACGTCATTTAGCTGGCGCTGTTATCCAGAGCGACTTACAAATGCTATAAAAATCAGAGGGTCTATCTAGGGGTTAAGTGCCTTGCTCAGGGACACATTGGTTGATGCATTGCAGTGGGAATCAAACCCATATCTCCCACACCAAAGGGCATGTGTCATATCCACTGCTCCACCACCGCCAAGCTGCATACAAGCTGCAGAGAAAACCCGAACGAGGACTTGTGGTGTGCAGTTACTAGAAATACTCGTCCCCCACCCTCCCAACCCCCACCCTTCATCTTCCTGTCGAGGGTCCTTGAGCAAGGCGTTGAACCCTCCCACCCCGAGGTGACACAGAGGCTTCACAAAGGTTTTCATGGATCCCACTGAGGCCGCACTAACCTCTAGAGCACTAACAGGAAGTTGACTTAAGCCGGCGTCTCTCCAAACCTGAGCTGGTTTTGAAGAGCTCTCAGTTCTTCTTATTTCTTTTGGGTTTTATTTGTTATTGTTGTTCCTTTTTTTCTGGGAATCCGTCTCTCTCTTTTCTTATTGCCTTCTTTCTGCAGTCATTTCATCTCCACTTGCCTAGCTGCCTGCCTGCCTGCGTTCTTTCTTTCTGGTTTCTCTTCTAACTCGACAACAACTCTTCTTCAGAGCGAGTCTGGCCACAGAAGCTTCTCTCTTCACACCTTAAAGGAGAATTCGGGTCCATTTCAACACGCAGCTCTGTTTTAAAAACCATTGCAATGCTGTCGGTAGCGAGACAAATTAAACCAATCGGTGCTGCCGACAGAGTTAGCCCCCCTGCTAACGTTAGCCCCCAACAGGCTTCAACAGGGCAAGTTCTAAACATGTTTTTAGCCTCTTAACATGTTCACAATCTCATTAAAAGTGCCCCCCCCCATGTGATGTGATTCCTTCTGAGTGAACACAGTGAATCTGATGCAGGAGATGTGAAAGAAATGCATGAAAGTTGTGTTAATCCAGCTGTGTGTTCCTGTGTCCTGTTGTCCTTGGGATCTGAACCTTAACCCTCCTGTTGTCCTTGGGATCTGAACCTTAACCCTCCTGTTGTCCTTGGGATCTGAACCTTAACCCTCCTGTTGTCCTTTGGGATCTGAACCTTAACCCTCCTGTTGTCCTTGGGATCTGAACCTTAACCCTCCTGTTGTCCTTTGGGATCTGAACCTTAACCCTCCTGTTGTCCTTGGGATCTGAACCTTAACCCTCCTGTTGTCCTTTGGGATCTGAACCTTAACCCTCCTGTTGTCCTTTGGATCTGAACCTTAACCCTCCTGTTGTCCTTGGGATCTGAACCTTAACCCTCCTGTTGTCCTTGGGATCTGAACCTTAACCCTCCTGTTGTCCTTGGGATCTGAACCTTAACCCTCCTGTTGTCCTTGGGATCTGAACCTTAACCCTCCTGTTGTCCTTTGGGATCTGAACCTTAACCCTCCTGTTGTCCTTTGGATCTGAACCTTAACCCTCCTGTTGTCCTTTGGATCTGAACCTTAACCCTCCTGTTGTCCTTGGGATCTGAACCTTAACCCTCCTGTTGTCCTTGGGATCTGAACCTTAACCCTCCTGTTGTCCTTGGGATCTGAACCTTAACCCTCCTGTTGTCCTTGGGATCTGAACCTTAACCCTCCTGTTGTCCTTGGGATCTGAACCTTAACCCTCCTGTTGTCCTTTGGGATCTGAACCTTAACCCTCCTGTTGTCCTTGGGATCTGAACCTTAACCCTCCTGTTGTCCTTTGGGATCTGAACCTTAACCCTCCTGTTGTCCTTGGGATCTGAACCTTAACCCTCCTGTTGTCCTTGGGATCTGAACCTTAACCCTCCTGTTGTCCTTGGGATCTGAACCTTAACCCTCCTGTTGTCCTTGGGATCTGAACCTTAACCCTCCTGTTGTCCTTTGGGATCTGAACCTTAACCCTCCTGTTGTCCTTTGGGATCTGAACCTTAACCCTCCTGTTGTCCTTTGGATCTGAACCTTAACCCTCCTGTTGTCCTTGGGATCTGAACCTTAACCCTCCTGTTGTCCTTGGGATCTGAACCTTAACCCTCCTGTTGTCCTTTGGATCTGAACCTTAACCCTCCTGTTGTCCTTTGGGATCTGAACCTTAACCCTCCTGTTGTCCTTTGGGATCTGAACCTTAACCCTCCTGTTGTCCTTTGGATCT
>JABXJD010000112.1:1102500-1107500 GCA_013375575.1 Percina caprodes
GTAAGTTATACACACACCAAATAAATAAATAAATACAGTTAAACCCAATAAAAATTACAATAAATCACAAAGCTGAGAGAGAGAGAGAGAGGGAGAGAGACACTGAGAGAGAGAGACACTGAGAGAGAGAAAGAGAGAGGGTGAGACACAGAGAGAGAGAGAGAGAGAGAGAGAGAGGGCGAGACACAGAGAGAGAGAGACAGAGAGAGAGAGAGGGCGAGACACAGAGAGAGAGAGACAGAGAGAGAGAGAGACACAGAGAGAGACAGAGAGAGGGTGAGACACTGAGAGACAGAGAGAGAGAGAGGGCGAGACACAGAGAGAGAGAGAGAGAGAGACACTGAGAGAGACAGAGAGAGAGAGAGAGACACTGAGAGAGAGAAAGAGAGAGAGAGAGGGCGAGACACTGAGAGAGAGAGAGAGACACTGAGAGAGAGAGAGACACTGAGAGAGACAGAGAGAGAGAGAGAGACACTGAGAGAGAGAAAGAGAGAGAGAGAGGGCGAGACACTGAGAGAGAGAGAGAGACACTGAGAGAGAGAGAGAGACACTGAGAGAGAGAAAGAGAGAGAGAGAGAGAGAGAGAGGCGAGACACAGAGAGAGAGAGAGAGACACTGAGAGAGACAGAGAGAGAGAGAGAGAGACACTGAGAGAGAGAAAGAGAGAGAGAGAGGGCGAGACACTGAGAGAGAGAGAGAGACACTGAGAGAGAGAGAGAGACACTGAGAGAGAGAAAGAGAGAGAGAGAGAGAGAGGGCGAGACACAGAGAGAGAGAGAGACACTGAGAGAGACAGAGAGAGAGAGAGAGACACTGAGAGAGAGAAAGAGAGAGAGAGAGGGCGAGACACAGAGAGAGAGAGAGAGAGGGCGAGACACTGAGAGAGAGAGAGAGACTGAGCGAGAGAGGGCGAGACACTGAGAGAGAGAGAGACACTGAGAGAGAGAGAGAGAGGGCGAGATAGACACAGAGAGAGAGAGACTGAGAGGTGCTAACGTTAGATAAACAAAGTGGTGGAGCGAGCTTCATATCCAGAGTATTTGTATTCATTGTTTTGAGTTTTTTGTCCCTTCAGTGTTTCCGTACCCTGTCCCCCCCATCGAAGAGAACGTGTTGGACGAGGGGAAGCTGCTCAAACCCTGGGACACCAAGAAGGTAAAGCCGGTTCCTGTCCGTCCCTCTGAGGTCTGAGGGCGTTTGGGCACATCCTCTGTAGAGAAACCTGTAGGGGGGCTCTGTAGAGAAACCTGTAGGGGGGGGGCTCTATAGAGAAACCTGTAGGGGGCTCTATAGAGAAACCTGTAGGGGGCTCTGTAGAGAAACCTGTAGGGGGGGGGCTCTGTAGAGAAACCTGTAGGGGGGGGGCTCTGTAGAGAAACCTGTAGGGGGGGGGCTCTATAGAGAAACCTGTAGGGGGGGGGCTCTGTAGAGAAACCTGTAGGGGGCTCTGTAGAGAAACCTGTAGGGGGGCTCTATAGAGAAACCTGTTGGACAATTTGTTTTCAATCTGCTCACGTGGTTAAATTAAGGTTACATAAAATAAATAATAATAAATCTTCTTATTCCCACTATAGTTTTACACTCGTTGTTGGAAGTCATGGTCAATGAACCTAATTATTATTATAATGATTAAATTATATCTAATATTCAAGATTAAAACAAAAAAAACAAAGTTATGAATTATGTTGACTGATCGTTAAGCTCAGAGGAACGTACGCTGACGGATGATCGTAGCCTGTTTCATGGATGGAACCATCAATGTTATTTATGCACATTTTTGATTAAAAGATACCCTTATTTTGGTCAAATTTGAGGGTTAACATGAGGGTTAAATAATCCTGATTTGGGTTTATTTCCTGAATCCAGCAGCCGATCCCTGTT
Organism: Percina caprodes; assembly: GCA_013375575.1. Lineage (NCBI taxonomy): Eukaryota > Metazoa > Chordata > Actinopteri > Perciformes > Percidae > Percina > Percina caprodes. The sequence goes on from JABXJD010000112.1 coordinate 1,104,382, forward strand.
CCCACGGATTATGTACTTGAAGAAATTAAAGCAGAAATACATATTTTAATATATTATTTTCCTTTGTATCCCAGCAGTTGCCTCTGTTGTCGTCCCGACCCAAGTCCTGTGAAGTCCCTGGCATCAAGTAAGTCTGTCGAATACGCCGAGCACACGCTCCTCCAGCTTTGTAGTAGCTCAGCCTGTAGGGAATTAGGCTGGGAACCGGAGGGTCGCTGGCTCAAGTCCCCATAGGGACCAAAGTATGGAGTGTGGATTGGTAGCTGCTTGGTAGATGCTTCTTCACCTCATAGGGACCAGAGTGGGGAGTGGTAGCTGCTTGGGAACCAGAGGGTTGCCAGTTCAAGTCCCCATAGGGACCAAAGTACAGAGTGTGGAGTGGTAACTGCTTGGGAACCAGAGGGTCGCCAGTTCAAGTCCCCATAGGGACCAAAGTACAGAGTGTGGAGTGGTAACTGCTTGGGAACCAGAGGGTCGCCAGTTCAAGTCCCCATAGGGACCAAAGTACAGAGTGTGGAGTGGTAACTGCTTGGGAACCAGAGGGTCGCCAGTTCAAGTCCCCATAGGGACCAAAGTACAGAGTGTGGAGTGGTAACTGCTTGGGAACCAGAGGGTCGCCAGTTCAAGTCCCCATAGGGACCAAAGTACAGAGCGTGGAGTGGTAACTGCTTGGGAAGCAGAGGGTCGCCAGTTCAAGTCCCCATAGGGACCAAAGTACAGAGCGTGGAGTGGTAACTGCTTGGGAAGCAGAGGGTCGCCAGTTCAAGTCCCCATAGGGACCAAAGTACAGAGTGTGGAGTGGTAACTGCTTGGGAACCAGAGGGTCGCCAGTTCAAGTCCCCATAGGGACCAAAGTACAGAGCGTGGAGTGGTAACTGCTTGGGAAGCAGAGGGTCGCCAGTTCAAGTCCCCATAGGGACCAAAGTACAGAGTGTGGGGTGGTAGCTGCTTGGGAACCAGAGGGTCGCAGGTTCAAGTCCCCAGAGGGACCAAAGTACGGAGTGGGGAGCGGTAGCTGCTTGGGAAACCAAGGGTCGCTGGGTCTAGTCCCCATAAGTACGGAGAGCTGGAGAGATGCCTCCACCTCCTGGGCACTGCCAGGTGCTCTTGAGCAAGGCACCGTACCCCCTTAGGGCGCACCAGCACTGGCAGCCCCCCCTTCCCCAACATCTCTCCATTTGTGCATGAATATATGTAGCATGTGTGTATATTTCAGGCCTGTGTGTAATGATTACTAACAAAACAGATTGTAAAAATTGTAATTTCCTCACTGTAAACAGTATAAATTAATTAAATTAGGGGACTAATCTCTGGTTTTGGTCTTAGTCGACTAAGATTTATTTACGTAGTGTTAAAACAAAAGTGACAAACTTTTTTGAGGGAAAAAAAAGTCAAAAGTGTTGGAAAAAGGGACAAAAACGTAGGAAAATGTTAAAAACATTGATAAAACCCCCCTGATTTTCAGTATAAAACAGGTTTTAATGCTCTCTCTTCTCTTCAATGAAGCCTCTCTGTGTACAGCTGTGCTATAGATGCCAAAATAATCTGTCTTGTACTGCCAATTTGTTTTGTTTTATGGTCAAAAAATCGTGCTTCACATTTTTCCCCAAATGGTGCAGGCCTAATGCCCGGGAAGACCTGACCCCCTCCCCCCCCCTCTCTGTTTCCATCCTAGTGTCTTTACGTCTCCGGAGCAGCCGTCCACGCCTTCTCACGGCATCCCGTCGGCGCTCAACACCGGCGGCTCGCTGCCCGACCTGTCCAGCCTCCACTTCCCCTCCCCGCTGCCCACGCCGCTGGACCAGGACGAGCCGGGCTACCCAGGATCCTCCTCTCTGAGCGGGGGGAGCAGCACGGGGAACCTGGCCTCCACGCTCACTCAGCTGGGCATCAACGCTGCCAACGCACAGGGAGGCAACGGCAGCTTCCACCACCACACGCCAGGTGGTCTGTCTGTCTGTCTGTCTGTCTGTCTGTCTGTCTGTCTGTCTGTCTGTCTGTCTGTCTGTGTGTGTGTGTGTGTGTGTGTGTGTGTGTGTGTGTGTGTGTGTGTGTGGGGGGAGGGGGTATTGACTGATTCTTTAATGAAGTCAGGGCACAGGCTAACACCTGGAAGACGTCACACCTCAAATAGCCGGAAAGCGTAGATTTGTGCCTGATCGGACGCCTCGTTGTTCGTACCAGACGGGCTGTCTGTCTGTCTGTCTGTCTGTCTGTCTGTCTGTCTGTCTGTCTGTCTGTCTGTCTGTGTCTGTCTGTGTCTGTCTGTCTGTCTTTGTCAATAGATTACACACACACACACACACTGCTGTAGTAGCCTGCCGGGCTCAGCTTGTAAGTCTGTCTGGTTCAAAGTGACGGATGTGAAGGTTAGCAGAGGAAGTGTGTGGGTGAGAGTGGATGAGATGAAACGGGGGGGGCATGCTCTGAATTTAACCTCATACAAGAAGAAGTGAGTTTTTCTTTTTTATGGGCGGAAGTGCAGCCGGAGCCGCGTTGTATCGTGCGTGAGGCGACTGTGCCGCCCGTGGGCAGGAAGCTGCTGTTGGCTCCACCTTGGGCTCCAGCCCTGAGCCCTTTGAGCTCCAGCCCTGAGCCCTTTGAGCTCCAGCCCTGAGCCCTTTGAGCTCCAGCCCTGAGCCCTTTGAGCTCCAGCCCTGAGCCCTTTGAGCTCCAGCCCTGAGCCCTTTGAGCTCCAGCCCTGAGCCCTTTGAGCTCCAGCCCTGAGCCCCCTGAGCTCCAGCCCTGAGCCCTTTGAGCTCCAGCCCTGAGCCCTTTGAGCTCCAGCCCTGAGCCTTTGAGCTCCAGCCCTGAGCCCTTTGAGCTCCAGCCCTGAGCCCTTTGAGCTCCAGCCCTGAGCCCCCTGAGCTCCAGCCCTGAGTCCTCTGAGCTCCAGCCCTGAGTCCTCTGAGCTCCAGCCCTGAGCCCCCTGAGCTCCAGCCCTGAGTCCTCTGAGCTCCAGCCCTGAGTCCTCTGAGCTCCAGCCCTGAGCCCCCTGAGCTCCAGCCCTGAGCCCCCTGAGCTCCAGCCCTGAGCCCCCTGAGCTCCAGCCCTGAGCCCCCTGAGCTCCAGCCCTGAGCCCCCTGAGCTCCAGCCCTGAGCCCACTGAGCTCCAGCCC
>JABXJD010000112.1:1115000-1132500 GCA_013375575.1 Percina caprodes
AGCTGACGTGTGATGTCCCCCGCTGTGTCTGTACATGTATCAGGGCTGTAGTACTCAAGTCTGGTCTTGGACTCAAGACCGTTTTTCTATGGTCTCAGACTTGTCTCAGACTTGCTAGCATTTGGATTCGGACTTGTCTCGGTCTCGGCCGCTGGTCTTGCCCAATATGGCTTCCGGTCTGGACCGAGTCCAGGTGTCTTTATTATGTTAATAATAATATTGGAGGGAAAGTGAAACCCAAAGTGATTGTCTTGATACTGTCATGCATAAGACCTTTATTCTGTCCTGGACTCGGTCTCAAAACATTTTGGACTTGGTCTTGTCTTGGACTCAAACTTTTATGGACTCTGTCTCGACTCGGACTCAAACCTTTATGTCTTGTCTTGGACTTGAACCTCTTTGGACTCGGCCTTGACTTGGACTCGACTAGTCCTGGTTTTGGACTTGTCTTGGACCCGACTAAGGTGGTCTTGACTACAGCCCTGACATATACACATATATTTTAAATGAAATGTCCATAAGTTTGAATATGTCCTCTCGTGCTTCAGTTCAGCGCTGATCACCAGGGCGACTGTCTGTCTCTGAACCACGGCGGTCTGAGCTGCGGCGGCTCCGATAAGAACCAGTTCCCCTCCGACAGCGGGGGCCACCTGGACCTGCAGGTACCCGGGGACCAGCATCTCCTCAACCACCAGAACCAGAACTACGGTGGCGGGGACTCGCGGCACAACGTGCCCAACATCATCCTCACGGGTGGGTGTGTCGCCTGCGCCTCGCGATATCTACGCTAGTGTTGTTGAAGGTCTGGATTTCTGCGGGTTTCAGCTGGGTTTCTTTAAAAAGTCCCACATTTAAGTCTTAAATCCCTTGAAGTATTGTGGTCCAGGTCTACAAACTACAACACAGAAGATAGACAATTAAAATATTAATTAATGGAATGATTAAATAAGGTGGTGTCTCCAAACCTCATTTTTGGGGCTTTTCCCTTTATTTTATCCTTTAATAAATCCAAAAACAGTTTAATTCTTCATTATTTACTCATCTTTACATACGCGTACGCCGTATATTCACCTAGCTACTGCTCACATGCATACACATAGACTCTGATGCGTGCTTTCACGCTGCATGGTTCCAGAGAATGAGCCGGAAGGCGGTCTGGGCCTGGCGTCGGCGGTCTGCAGACCAAGATCCTGATTTAAGAAGTCTAACGTTGGTCCGGGGTTTTCTATGTTCTTCCCTAAGTCTAACCTGTTGGCCCTCGCTCCCTCCTTCCAGGGGACTCCCCGCCGGGTCTGTCTAAAGAGATCGCCAGCGCTCTGTCCCACGTCCCCGGCTTCGAGATGGACCCCTTCTCCCTGGACGACCCGCTCCGGATGGACCTGCAGGCTCTGGACAATCTGGACGGCGACCTGATGCTCGCCGACCCGGCTGTGGAGGACTCTTTCCGATCCGACCGGCTGAAGTGACCCCCCCCTCCCACCCGTGGAGCTCGGTGGGGATCAGTGAAGGAGATGGCCGCCCGGGCGGAGGCTGGAGAGAGAGAGCACTCCCCTCCCTCCTCCCTCCCCAGGCAGACGGTCTGCAGAGCGAGGTCTGGAAGTTGGGAAACTTCCCTTTTATTTTTAATTTCCTCTATGTCTCGGTGAGAGGAGATCTCAGTCCCAGATCCAAAGGGGAGTTTCTTTTAATCCGTCGAAGGCACTTAACTCTCTCGCAATGCTTGAAGTCAAGACGATGCTTCTCCCCCCCCCCCTCCCCCCTCCCAATATATATCATTAGCTTGCATGAGTCTTATCTGCATGCTAATGGATGAAGCACTTGTGTAAAATGCAACCACGCAGGACTAAAACCTCTCACGTGACGTCAGCTTTATGCAACAACGACAACAATAAGGCCCACGCGTCTGTAAAAACCAGCTTGGAAGATCTTGAAAAGATCTTATGCATCCCGATACGCGTGGACCCCCCCCCCCCCCCCCCCCACACACACACACCCCCGAGCTTTCTGACTGTCCACCCTGCAGCCACGTTGGACATCCCCCCCCATGGAACCCCCCCCCTCTGAAGGCCTCTTAATATCTGTCTTTCTCCCCTTCATCAGGAACTCGGCCATCACTGAAGAGTCTGTATATTTTTCTATGGTAGCGTTCTCTGCTCCATCGTACCAGTGCCTGGAGGAGGCCGTGAGCCTCTCCTCAGACCAAAACTGCTCAAAAGAAGACCACGTTGCAAGGTTTGGGGCCGAAGCCCTCTCAGGAGTGCGTACAGCGCGTAATCCCCCACCCCCTGATATGCTGCTTCTTTCAGGTCCCATAATCACAATGTCGCCGCCTCATTCGTGTCCAGTTAGAGCGGCTTTGAATCCATAATTCATCCCGGGATCACATGGGGCGCCATCGGTTCCCCAAAAACCAGTTTTTCTTCAGGGCTCAGCTTGGTGCACTCCTTCTGCTCTTCTAGCGCCACCTTTAGCGTCACGTGTCGGTCCCTCCGGACCTTCATCGGGAGCGTCGGAGTGTCATCTTCAGGGTCCACGTCGGGCGAGGAACATTAATGGCGCGCTCACCCGTTGGGCGTCATCGTTTCAGAGATCATTTGATTAAAATAAGCCAATTAAGAAATGAGTTGGCGCTTGATGCCTTTTAACCGGTGACTTTGTTTTTTTAGGACTTTTTTTTTAAATTTTTGACGCTTTTGACATTTTATTTCCTCTAAAATTTGACTCTTTATTTTTTTCCGATATATTTTTTGACGTATTTTGTCTCTATGATTTTTTTTTTAACAGAATTTTTGACGTATTTTGTCTATTTTTTTTTTAACAGAATTTTGACATATTTTGTCTATGATTATTTTTTTTTAAGTTACTTAATGAACTAAAAGAAATACCTTTTTGTTTAAGTTTTACACAACAACAACAACAACGCAAATGCACTTTTTGCCCTTTAACCCCTGTCGCGCGCTGTGATTGACAGCTCTTAGCCCCGCCCCACCTGCACTCGCTGCACACCTGTGTCTTCCCCCACCCAGGGCCGGAGCACAGCTAGCAACATCATTTTTAAGTAAGAAAAAGTAAAATATTAATTATTATTCTAACATTATAGACTTTTTTTAATGTTTTAATCCAAAGTTGTCTACGTCCGTGTGTATATAATTTCTCAGATATCTTTTTTAAAAATTTAATAAATAAAACAGTATATTTAAAATCAGCTTGTAGACGCCGTTTTGAAGCCTGATGTCTGCATTTAGCTGCATGTGTCAGCATCTCCAGTAAAACACACACACACACACACCCTTTTTTATGTATTTCACCCACGTTTCAGAAGCTTTTTGTCACTTTTTTGATATTTTTGTGTATTTCCCCCAAGTTTAAGAAGCTTTTTGTCACTTTTTTTGATATTTTTGTGTATTTCCCTCACGTTTAAGAAGCTTTTTGTCACTTTTTTGATATTTTTGTGTATTTCCCCTCACGTTTAAGAAGCTTTTTGTCACTTTTTTGATATTTTTGTGTATTTCCCTCACGTTTCAGAAGCTTTTTCCCACATTTTTGTCAGTTTATGTTTTCCCACACGTTGGTGTCGGTGCTGGCTGCCGACCAGATGTAGATCTTATGAAGTTATTTGGTTTTGTTGTGAGTCCAAACTGTCTCTTTGAGGCTTCAGGATGTTAACTCTCGCGTCGTCTTCCCATCGACGGGAAACCTTTTGGTTTTTCTCAACATTTTGCCATTTCTATACGTTTTTTTTAAACACTTTTTAATTTTTTTTTTGCATTTTCCCCCACTTTAAGAAGCTTTTTCAAACATTTGTTGCTTCTTTTTATGTTTTTGTGTATTTCCCCTCACGTTTCAGAAGCTTTTTGTCACTTTTTCTATGTCTTTGTATATTTCCCCTCACTTTTAAGAAGCTTTTTCCAAAAAATTTCACATTTTTCAACGTTCCTTTATTAGTTTTTTTTTCTTCAAATGCTATAAAATTGAATAAAACAACCAAATTCCATAAAAGCATTGAACTAATCATTAATTTCACTTGTGAAGAGCGCCGTATGGAACCATCTACTTTACGTTTTTTTGAAAATTTGGTTGAAAGAAATCAAAAATTTCTGATATATAGAAACTTTTCAGAAATGGGTCAAATTTGACTTGAAGACTTTCCTGGAAATCCAGATGAAGAGATTCCGGGTCTGGCATCGAGGAAAGAGAGTCGCCCACCTCGAAATCTCGCTGCACGCAATTGGATAATATTACGACCAATCACAACACCTCCCTGGTCCAACTCGCTGTTACCATAGAAACGTTTACCGTACAGCTGGCGCGAGCTTCTGCCATTTGACGTCTATTTTTCATACCTTTTAAAAAGGTGACTTTATCTTTTTGTGGGTGGTTTTGTTGTGCTGTTGTAATGCGGTCCGGAGACGGGCAGCGCCGAGTGGGTCGTGTTTGTGTGAATTTGGGATCAAACCGGTTTTGTGTCCATGTTGTGGACGAAAAGTTGATTTTAGTCGCAATTTTCTTTCTTTTGGGGGAAACGCTGCAAAAAAATCTGTCTTGTTACACGTTATTTTCTGTTTTTATGACCCCTGAAATTTCTATCTGTTTTCTTTAATTGAGGCTCGTGTGTGTGTGTGTGTGTGTGTGTGTGTGTGTGTGTGTGTGTGTGTGTGAGCAAGCGCCTTGCATGTGTGTGTGTGTGTGTCTGTCTGAGTGTGTGTGTGTGTGTTTGTCTGTCTGTGTGTGTGTCTGTCTGAGTGTGTGTGTCTGTCTGAGTGTGTGTGTCTGTCTGAGTGTGTGTGTGTGTGTGTGTGTGTGTGTGTGTGTGTGTGCGAGCGCTTGTGTGTGTGTGTGTGTGTGTGTGTGTCTGTCTGAGTGTGTGTGTGTCTGTCTGAGTGTGTGTGTGTGTGTGTGTGAGCGAGCGCTTGTGTGTGTGTGTGTGTGTGTGTGTGTGTGTCTCTTTTTTGGTGTTATTATTATGCAATAAACCAGTTCATGCAGTTCCACACTCTGCCAGTTGGGGGAGCTGTGTGTGTGTGTGTGTGTGTGTGTGTGTGTGTGTGTGTGTGTGTGTGTGTGTGTGTGTGTGTGTGCGCGTGCAGACTAAGGATCAGTTCAAGGCCATATTTCATATTTTTTCATTTGTTTTTTTATTGATGTATGATATTAATATCTCATATTATTGTTATTATAAATGTCATTTTTTAGGGTTTTTTTCATGTTTTCAGGCTCCAGAGAATAAAATGAGCGTTTGGCGTCTTTTTGAATAATAAACTGACTTTTTGTTATTGTTGTTCTATTCAGATTTTGATGTTATCCTTGTAATTAAAGAATAACCAGGGAACGTTGAGTGTGATGTACATATGAGTCTGTTTTCACCCAGAGGTGCTTCACGCCAATAGGAGACATTTATAAAGAAACCGTACCTTCACGTTATTATTTTCCAGAAAATAAACAAATTAAACCTGAAACCGCCTCAGTCTGTCTGGTTATGTTCACATTTCTACTGGGTGAATACTCGATTCTGATTGGCTACGGCAGCGTGCACGTTCAAAAGTGATGATGTCATGATGATGTCATGATGAACGCGGATCTACGACTCTGCACGATCTGTTCCCATAGACAGTTAAAGAAAGTCTGTTTGCCTCCACCGGAAAGCTAACGTTAGCTTAGCTAACAGCTAATTCGGCTAACCGCTAGCTGAGGCTGCATGTAAAAGACCCTCAAAAGTTAAAATAACCGTTTAAATATATAACAGCTGTTACGTCAGTTCTACGTTACGTTGTGCTCATTTAAAATACAATCACTCAATACTGCTGCTTCCCGCTCTTTAGTCTTGAGTAACGTTATTTTAGGCTGAATCAAGCTGCCAGCTAGCGGTTAGCTGAATCAGCTGTTAGCTAAGCTAACGTTAGCTTCCCGGTGGAGGTTAACAGCAGACCGCTACTGTGGAACAGATGGTGCAGCGCCGTAAATCATCGTACATCATGACATCATCTGCACGTGTGCAGGACAGTTCGTGTACTGACAGTAGCCTCCACCGGAAAGCTAATGTTAGCTTAGCTAACAGCTAATTCGGCTAACCGCTAGATTGATTCAGCCTAAAATAACGTTACTCAGACTAAACAGCGGGAAAAGCAGCTAACAGCTACATGAAGACTTTACAGTAATAATAAAGACAAGTATTGAGTGATTGTATTTTAAATGAGCACAAGTAAAGTAGAACTGACGTAACAGCTGTTATATATCTATATATAACAATAATATATTCTTTTACATGCTGTCTCAGCTAGCAGTTAGCCGAATTAGCTGTTAGCTAAGCTAACGTTAGCTTTCCGGTGGAGGCGAACAGATCGTGCAGAGTCGTAGATCCGCGTTCATCATGACATCATCATGACGTCATCATGACATCATCTGCACATGCTCAGGACGGATCGGGTACCGACAGGGGCCGCTGACATGCTCAGGTGCTCACATGCATGGGGGGGGCTCAGTCAGCAGGGAGCTGAGTTGGGAACCAGAGGGTCGCTGGTTCAAGTCCCCGTACGGACCAAAGTACCGACAGTTCTGGTGAGTTTTGCTGCGTCACCGTAGAGCTAATGAAGACTAGATGCTGATGTCTCTCCCCGATGTGAGTCTCATGCTCAGATTTTAACGGTTTACGACATAACTGTCATACTGAAATTAGTGAAATCCATAAAATAATAAAGTTTTCTCATTACAAACTATAACAGAAGATGGAAATCATTTCAGAAACGTTGCTATCTCTGTTTGTTTGATGCTAACGTTAGCTCAAAACACCATTCACCTGACAGCCTTTGTTGTGTTTGATGCTAACTTGTAGCTAAGCTAGCAGTGAACCAACTTCTTTAACCCTCAGTCTGGTATTCAGGTCAAATTGACCCATTTTTAATGTTTCTAAGAAGAAAAATGGTCCCAGTTCCATGTTTTCTACCTGAAATCAGCACCTTACCTTATTTCCTGAGATAAACATGTATTCCTGACTCAGAACATTATTCTGGATATGACACTTATGTTGTTTCCATAGTGATTTTTAACATGAATTATAACCTGATGATAAAAACGAACCCCACTTCCATCTTTAATAGTGTCCTAGTAGAGACTGATTCATTCCCTGAACATAGATGTTATCTCAGCTGCTGGAAATGGAGATAAAGATGATATTTGTTGATAGATTATGAAGGAAATATAAGTCCCGGGTGCAGGTGGTGTTGTGAACATGTGAAAGTGGTTGTCATCCACATCCGGTACATGAACACAGAATGAAAGTGAAACCACGCTGATTTACTGGAAATGATGAACAGAATCAGAACAGAAAGGAGTCTCAGACTCTATAAAACCACCTGGACGTCTCTGGGTGCTTAACATCTAACAGACTCAGAAGAGGGGGGAGTCTCAGACTCTATAAAACCACCTGGACGTCTCTGGGTGCTTAACATCTAACAGACCCAGAAGAGGGGGGAGTCTCAGACTCTATAAAACCACCTGGACGTCTCTGGGTGCTTAACATCTAACAGACTCAGAAGAGGGGGGAGTCTCAGACTCTATAAAACCACCTGGACGCCTCACCGTGCTGGGTCTGAACCAGAGACTATAATCCGACATGTCCTCCTTCCAGATGGTCCTGGTTGCTGCGGCGCTGCCCCTGCTGGTCGTCGGAGGTAAGTCCTCTTCACTCTCTACACTGGAAACAATGTCTGAAATCTCCAGTTATTCCCTTTAGATTTCACAGTATTTTTAATTTTGAAAAGCAACAAGACGTCAACAAAAGGGACAAAGACATCGGGGGTAAAAAACGATAAAAATGTCAACAAAAAGCAACAAAAACAATGGGAATAAAAGGGTAAAAAATATTTAAAAAAGTGATAAAAACTATTTAACAAAAAACCCTGGAAGTAAGCGTCAAAATCCCTTTTTTCATCACTTTTGACGTTTTTTTCAATGTTTGTCACTTTTTTTGACGTTTAACACTACGTAACACTAACTTATTAACTTTAGTTTTAGTTATTTTAGGAATTTATGGTCAATAAAGCTCATTTATAGGAAATTATACCTAATGTTTGAGTTAGAAAAGCAGAAATTATGAATTATTGAGACTAAAATTAAAGGAATGGATGTTGATGATAATCACAGACTGGATTATGTCAACTTTTACTCTCAATACTATTTCAAAAACACTTCAATTTGGTTTCAAATGCTATAAAATTGAATAAGACGCCCCAAAATTAATGAAAGTAGAGATTTGTACTTGGCAAAGAGCGTTGTGTGGAATCAATCATGTTATTTTGGGGAATTAAAGAACATTGATATAGGACAACATGGGGACAACAGGAGGGCAACATGGGGACAACATGAGGGCAACATGAGGGCAACATGAGGGCAACATGAGGGCAACATGAGGACAACATGAGGACAACATGAGGGCAACATGAGGGCAACATGAGGACAACATGAGGACAACATGAGGGCAACATGAGGACAACATGAGGGCAACATGAGGGCAACATGAGGGCAACATGGGGACAACATGAGGGCAACATGAGGGCAACATGGGGACAACATGAGGACAACATAAGGGCAACATGGGGACAACATGGGGACAACGTTAGGGCAACATGAGGGCAACATGAGGGCAACATGAGGGCAACATGGGGACAACATGAGGGAAACATGAGGGCAACATGAGGGCAACATGGGGACAACATGAGGGCAACATGGGGACAACATGAGGGCAACATGGGGACAACATGAAGACAACATGAAGACAACATGGGGACAACATGAGGACAACATGAGGGCAACATGAGGGCAACATGGGGACAACATGGGGACAACATGAGGGCAACATGGGGACAACATGGGGACAACATGAGGGCAACATGGGGACAACATGAAGACAACATGAAGACAACATGAGGACAACATGGGGACAACATGAGGGCAACATGAAGACAACATGAGTACAACATGAGGACAACATGGGGACAACATGAGGGCAACATGGGGACAACATGAGGGCAACATGGGGATAACATGAGGGCAACATGGGGACAACATGGGGACAACATGAGGGCAACATGGGGATAACATGGGGACAACATGGGGACAACATGGGGACAACATGAGGGTTAAAGTCCACCCACAACCTCCATCTTACAGTACATATTTTTGTGCTGATTCCTGATCTTTGTTGCTGTGGAGATCCTTGTGTAAAACTCATGTCTCCACCTGTGTCTCCACCTGTGTCTCCATCTGTGTCTCCACCTGTGTCTCCATCTGTGTCTCCACCAGAATGGGACCGCGACGGCATGACCCTGTCTCAGCTCATAAGGCTCTACAACATGCCCGTCTTCATGGCCGAGAGGATGAAGAGGCCGCTGGAGGGCGTGTCCTTCACCCTGGGACCAATCAGCCACTCTGGAGTCAGGTCAGTCCACCAGGCTTGGGCACAATTCAGACCTGAATTCAGAATAACTCCTGAATTTGAATTTATTCCAAAAACAAGATCTAGAATTACAAAAAAATCACTCAGCACGGCTTCCTACGTCACTAGAGACGAGGTGGCTAACCGTAGCATGCTAGCTCGTTCTCAATGGAAAACACTGCTCCAACAGCCACTAGTGGGCCAGAATCTCCAAAAGAACTACTTCCTGTCCCTGTTCTACTTCCTGTCCCTGTCCCTGTTCTACTTCCTGTCCCTGTTGTGCAGGTAGTTGTTCAGTCCATAGGGAGTTGGGTTGGGAACCAGAGGGTCGTTGGTTCAAGTCCCCGTACGGACCAAAGTATGTTGGTGGACTGGTAGCTGGAGAGCTGCCAGTTCACTGCCAAGGTGCTCATGAGCAAGGCACTGAACCCCCACCTGCTCGGGGCGCCTTTCCATGGGCAGCCCCCCCCCCACACACACACACACACACTCTGACGTGCCTGTATAGGACCTGAGTATGTGTGTAGATCAGGCCTGTGTGTAATAACAGAGTGTAAATTGTAATATATATAATATAAAGTATATATTATTATTATTATTATTATTATTATGCCTCAGCTTACTTACTGGGGGGCTAGAGGTTGCCCCCCAGTACTTCCTAAACTTTAATAACAAGCGTTTGACTGCTGGAGATCAGACGATGAAGAACTGGACCCTCCTAACGTCTTCACCCTGTTGTGTGTTTCTAAGGGTGACGCTCGGCGATGGATCTCAGTGGCTGGTCCACAAAGGAGACCACTACGGGTTCTCCCATCAGACGGTGGTGACCCACGCGGACCACATGAGCTCCAACTGGATGGTGAAGCTCCTCAACACATGTGTATCATCTGTCATGTCTAGCTCCAGAGTTAATGTGTTCTCCTCACCATCTCGTCCCGTTTCAGGTTGTTTTGCTTTGTATTCGTCTGCCTTCCATCCGTGTGTGATCACCACAGACTAGATGATATTAATGGACCGAGGGTCCGGTTTGGCAAAGGGCTGCAAAGGCAGAAGTGGATCTCCTGAAGGGGGGGGGGGGACTCCTTAAAGCTCCTTAAAAGGCCGTCACGACAAACTCAACGATTCATAGCAGATCTCCACACACCAATGGGTGGCCCTGTCCATTAATATTATACAGTCTATGGTGATTACTACCCCCCCCCCCCGCCTCAATGTGTTCCCCCTGTGTTTCGTTGTATTTAACCCCACCTGAGCCTTCCCTCAGTGTGAGATTGTCTTGATTGAACTTTTCAGGGAGTTGTGCTTCTGTGTGTGTGTGTGTGTGTGTGTGTGTGTGTGTGTGTGTGTGTGTGTGTGAGAGTGTGTCAACCTCTTCTGATCTGTTTTTTCACAGGTTGTCCAAACCGTGGATTTCCAGGGGACCAAGACCGTAGAGGACTTCGTGAGGGACGGGGGCTCCGACTACAGTCTCATCTTTGATAACTGTCACATGGCCTCGCGCCGGATGATGAACTAGTAACCATGGTTACAGCTCTCGGAGCGGTTGGAGATGCAGTTTGGTTCCTTTCTGCTGAACAGATAATAAAGGTGTTCCAAGACTCAACCGCATGGACTCGTCCTTTCTGGTTCTGCCACCTGTGATAAGTGTCCATCAGGTGACGTGGGCTCAAGGCCCTGACACACCCACCCGACCGACGTGGGCTCAAGGCCCTGACACACCCACCCGACCGACGTGGGCTCAAGGCCCTGACACACCCACCCGACGTGGGCTCAAGGCCCTGACACACCCACCCGACCGACGTGGGCTCAAGGCCCTGACACACCCACCCGACGTGGGCTCAAGGCCCTGACACACCCACCCGACCGACGTGGGCTCAAGGCCCTGACACACCCACCCGACTTGGGCTCAAGGCCCTGACACACCCACCCGACCGACGTGGGCTCAAGGCCTTGACACACCCACCTGACGTTGGCTCAAGGCCCTGACACACCCACCCGACGTGGGCTCAAGGCCCTGACACACCCGACCGACGTGGGCTCAAGGCCCTGACACACCCGACCGACGTGGGCTCAAGGCCCTGACACACCCACCCGACCGACATGGGCTCAAGGCCCTGACACACCCACCCACCCGACGTGGGCTCAAGGCCCTGACACACCCACCCGACCGACGTGGGCTCAAGGCCCTGACACACACACCCACCCGACGTGGGCTCAAGGCCCTGACACACCCACCCAACCGACGTGGGCTCAAGGTCCTGACACACCCACCCGACTTGGGCTCAAGGCCCTGACACACCCACCCGACCGACATTGGCTCAAGGCCCTGACACACCCACCCGACCGACGTGGGCTCAAGGCCCTGACACACCCACCCGACGTTGGCTCAAGGCCCTGACACACCCACCCGACCGACGTGGGCTCAAGGCACTGACACACCCACCCGACCGACATTGGCTCAAGGCCCTGACACACCCACCCGACCAACGTGGGCTCAAGGCCCTGACACACCCACCCGACGTGGGCTCAAGGCCCTGACACACACACCCGACCGATGTGGGCTCAAGGCCTTGACACACCCACCCGACCGACGTGGGCTCAAGGCCCTGACACACACACCCGACCGACGTGGGCTCAAAGCCCTGACACACCCACCCACCCGACGTGGGCTCAAGGCCCTGACACACCCACCCACCCGACGTGGGCTCAAAGCCCTGACACACCCACCCACCCGACGTGGGCTCAAGGCCCTGACACACCCACCCGACCGACATTGGCTCAAGGCCCTGACACACCCACCCGACCGACGTGGGCTCAAGGCCCTGACACACCCACCCGACGTTGGCTCAAGGCCCTGACACACCCACCCGACCGACGTGGGCTCAAGGCACTGACACACCCACCCGACCGACATTGGCTCAAGGCCCTGACACACCCACCCGACCGACGTGGGCTCAAGGCCCTGACACACCCACCCGACGTGGGCTCAAGGCCCTGACACACACACCCGACCGATGTGGGCTCAAGGCCTTGACACACCCACCCGACCGACGTGGGCTCAAGGCCCTGACACACACACCCGACCGACGTGGGCTCAAAGCCCTGACACACCCACCCACCCGACGTGGGCTCAAGGCCCTGACACACCCACCCACCCGACGTGGGCTCAAAGCCCTGACACACCCACCCACCCGACGTGGGCTCAAGGCCCTGACACACCCACCCGACCGACGTGGGCTCAAGGCCCTGACACACACACCCGACCGACGTGGGCTCAAAGCCCTGACACACCCACCCACCCGACGTGGGCTCAAGGCCCTGACACACCCACCCACCCGCGTGGGCTCAAAGCCCTGACACACCCACCCACCCGACGTGGGCTCAAGGCCCTGACACACCCACCCGACCGACGTGGGCTCAAGGCCCTGACACACCCACCCGACCGACGTGGGCTCAAAGCCCTGACACACCCACCCACCCGACGTGGGCTCAAGGCCCTGACACACCCACCCGACGTGGGCTCAAAGCCCTGACACACCCACCCGACGTGGGCTCAAGGCCCTGACACACCCACCCGACCGACGTGGGCTCAAGGCCCTGACACACCCACCCGACCGACGTGGGCTCAAGGCCCTGACACACCCACCCGACGTGGGCTCAAGGCCCTGACACACCCACCCGACCGACGTGGGCTCAAGGCCCTGACACACCCACCCGACGCAGGCTCAAGGCCCTGACACACCAACCCGACGTGGGCTCAAGGCCCTGACACACCCGACCGACATGGGCTCAAGGCCCTGACACACACACACCCGACCGACGTGGGCTCAAGGCCTTGACACACCGACCCGACCGACGTGGGCTCAAGGCCCTGACACACCCACCCGACGTGGGCTCAAGGCCCTGACACACACACCCGACCGACGTGGGCTCAAGGCCCTGACACACCCACCCGACCGACCAACATGGGCTCAAGGCCCTGACACACCCACCCGACGTGGGCTCAAGGCCCTGACACACACACACCCGACCGACGTGGGCTCAAGGCCTTGACACACCCACCCGACCGACGTGGGCTCAAGGCCCTGACACACCCACCCGACGTGGGCTCAAGGCCCTGACACACACACCCGACCGACGTGGGCTCAAGGCCTTGACACACCCACCCGACCGACGTGGGCTCAAGGCCCTGACACACCCACCCAACGTGGGCTCAAGGCCCTGACACACCCACCCGACGTGGGCTCAAGGCCCTGACACACCCACCCGACCGACGTGGGCTCAAGGCCCTGACACACCCACCCGACGCAGGCTCAAGGCCCTGACACACCAACCCGACGTGGGCTCAAGGCCCTGACACACCCACCCGACCAACGTGGGCTCAAGGCCCTGACACACCCACCCGACGTGGGCTCAAGGCCCTGACACACACACCCGACCGATGTGGGCTCAAGGCCTTGACACACCCACCCGACCGACGTGGGCTCAAGGCCCTGACACACCCACCCGACGTGGGCTCAAGGCCCTGACACACACACACCCGACCGACGTGGGCTCAAGGCCTTGACACACCCACCCGACCGACGTGGGCTCAAGGCCCTGACACACCCACCCGACGTGGGCTCAAGGCCCTGACACACACACCCGACCGATGTGGGCTCAAGGCCTTGACACACCCACCCACCCGACGTGGGCTCAAGGCCCTGACACACCCACCCGACGTGGGCTCAAGGCCCTGACACACACACACCGACCGACGTGGGCTCAAGGCCCTGACACACACACCCGACCGCGTGGGCTCAAGGCCCTGACACACACACCCGACCGACGTGGGCTCAAAGCCCTGACACACCCACCCACCCGGCGTGGGCTCAAGGCCCTGACACACCCACCCACCCGGCGTGGGCTCAAAGCCCTGACACACCCACCCACCCGCGTGGGCTCAAGGCCCTGACACACCCACCCAACCGACGTGGGCTCAAGGCCCTGACACACACACCCGACGGCGTGGGCTCAAAGCCCTGACACACCCACCCACCCGACGTGGGCTCAAGGCCCTGACACACCCACCCACCCGACGTGGGCTCAAAGCCCTGACACACCCACCCACCCGACGTGGGCTCAAGGCCCTGACACACCCACCCGACCGACGTGGGCTCAAGGCCCTGACACACCCACCCGACCGCGTGGGCTCAAGGCCTTGACACACCCACCCGACCGGCGTGGGCTCAAGGCCTGACACACCCACCCGGCGTGGGCTCAGGAGGCTGACACACCCACCCGACCGACGTGGGCTCAAGGCCCTGACACACCCACCCAGCGCAGGCTCAAGGCCCTGACACACCAACCAGACGTGGGCTCAAGGCCTGACACACCCACCCGACCAACGTGGGCTCAAGGCCCTGACACACCCACCCGACGTGGGCTCAAGGCCCTGACACACACACCCGACCGATGTGGGCTCAAGGCCTTGACACACCCACCCGACCGACGTGGGCTCAAGGCCCTGACACACCCACCCGACGTGGGCTCAAGGCCCTGACACACACACACCCGACCGACGTGGGCTCAAGGCCTTGACACACCCACCCGACCGACGTGGGCTCAAGGCCCTGACACACCCACCCGACGTGGGCTCAAGGCCCTGACACACACACCCGACCGATGTGGGCTCAAGGCCTTGACACACCCACCCGACCGTCATGGCGGTGCGTTCGAAATACGATCTCGTATTTTATGAAGATAGTTCATCAAAACGTGTTTCTGAAAACATTTTAAGGAAAAATAGGTCGTGCAGCTATTTTTTTACAGTGTGGTATTAGTACTTTTACTGAAACAGAGTATTTTTTACAGTATGGTATTAGTACTTTTACTGTAACAGAGTATTTTTTACAGTGTGGTATTAGTACTTTTACTGAAACAGAGTATTTTTTACAGTATGGTATTACTTTTACTGTAACAGAGTATTTTTTACAGTATGGTATTAGTACTTTTACTGTAACAGAGTATTTTTTACAGTATGGTATTAGTACTTTTACTGAAACAGAGTATCTTTTACAGTATGGTATTACTTTTACTGTAACAGAGTATTTTTTACAGTATGGTATTAGTACTTTTACTGTAACAGAGTATTTTTTACAGTATGGTATTAGTACTTTTACTGTAACAGTGTATTTTTTACAGTATGGTATTAGTACTTTTACTGAAACAGAGTATTTTTTACAGTATGGTATTAGTACTTTTACTGTAACAGAGTATTTTTTACAGTGTGGTATTAGTACTTTTACTGTAACAGTATTTTTTACAGTATGGTATTAGTAGCCTACTTTTACTGTAACAGAGTATTTTTTACAGTGTGATATTAGTACTTTTACTGTAACAGAGTATTTTTACAGTATGGTATTAGTACTTTTACTGTAACAGAGTATTTTTTACAGTATGGTATTAGTAGCCTACTTTTACTGTAACAGAGTATTTTTTACAGTGTGGTGTTAGTACTATTACTCTAAAAGTGTATTTTTTTACAGTGTGGTATTAGTACTTTAGTATTTTTTATAGTGTAGTATTGGGGAGGAGGCTGAGAAGGTGAAACTCTTTTTTTTAAATTAAAATGTTTTACAACTATTATTATTATTATTATTATTATAAT
Organism: Percina caprodes; assembly: GCA_013375575.1. NCBI lineage: Eukaryota > Metazoa > Chordata > Actinopteri > Perciformes > Percidae > Percina > Percina caprodes. The sequence goes on from JABXJD010000112.1 coordinate 1,131,080, forward strand.
AATAATAATAATAATAATAATAATAATTATTATTATTATTATTATTATTATTATTAGTCTTCATTCACCCAGTCTGACAGCTGCGTCAAGAGACCCGCGATTATACCGGAAACTGAGCTGCTATGTCTTCAAAATAAAAGCATAAAGTCTTAAATAATAGCAAAGCTGCTGTTCTATGCATGCTCATTTCAAGTATATATATTTTTTACTCATTTCAAAATAACTTCAAAACTTTATGCATATAGAAAACCTCCTCACGTGTGTCGGGATGGTTTTTAGAGAATCATTTAGAGAGTTTTACATTATTCAGATTACAGATACGGGTTATATTTTTCAAGACATCTTGAAGTGAAGCCGTGTTTTTTATATATATATATATATATATATATATATATATATATATATATATATATATATATATATATATATATATATGCTGACTCATGGCCGACCCCCGATTTCCACCGGCGGCGGAGTCATCAGGTTTCCATTACAGTCAATGTGGGTGTTTCCAGTGACTCCGTCCCGACTCCGTCCCGGCCAGACAGGTAAAGAAGTGGACCATCAGGTCCCGTTGCCCTGGACGGAGACCAGTGGAGTCTATTAGAAGCTCTTTCCCGGTGATGCTGAGCGTTACTGCGCAGCCTCCAACTGAGCTGGAAGACGTAGATGTGACGTAGCAACCTGTCTGAAAGCTGTAAGTCTTGAAACGCTGCAGATGGAAAGTTATTCTCTGTCAAAGTGACGTCAAAATGAATGGGAGTCAATGGGATGCTAACGGCAGGTGATGGCTTCGTAGCATTAAAATGGCGCCATGGGAGCTACGCTTAGAGAAGAGAGGCTCACTCCCCGATGTGAGTCGCGCATGTGTCACTTTGCATCAAGTAGCATATAAGATGCTAACGAGAGACTTCTGTGACGTCTGAAGTAGCCTCCGAGATGCTAACGAGAGACTTCTGTAACGTCTGAAGTAGCCTCCGAGATGCTAACGAGAGACTTCTGTAACGTCTGAAGTAGCCTCCGAGATGCTAACGAGAGACTTCTGTAACGTCTGAAGTAGCCTCCGAGATGCTAACGAGAGACTTCTGTAACGTCTGAAGTAGCCTCCGAGACGCTAACGAGAGACTTCTGTAACGTCTGAAGTAGCCTCCGAGATGCTAACGAGAGACTTCTGTAACGTCTGAAGTAGCCTCCGAGATGCTAACGAGAGACTTCTGTAACGTCTGAAGTAGCCTCCGAGATGCTAACGAGAGACTTCTGTAACGTCTGAAGTAGCCTCCGAGATGCTAACGAGAGACTTCTGTAACGTCTGAAGTAGCCTCCGAGATGCTAACGAGAGACTTCTATGACGTCTGAAGTAGCCTCCGAGATGCTAACGAGAGACTTCTGTAACGTCTGAAGTAGCCTCCGAGATGCTAACG
>JABXJD010000112.1:1140000-1152500 GCA_013375575.1 Percina caprodes
ATTCTCAGTTTCATGTAGTAAAAGTACAGCAGTATTCTCAGCTTCATGCAGTAAAAGTACAGCAGTATTCTCATCTTCATGCAGTAAAAGTACAGCAGTATTCTCAGCTTTATGCAGTAAAAGTACAGCAGTATTCTCAGTTTCAGGACTTTTAGTGTGTATAGAGCAGCATATCTCCACCAGACTCCATGTAAATAATCACTACTTTTAGCGTGTATAGAGCAGCATATCTCCACCAGACTCCATGTAAATAATCACTACTTTTAGCGTGTATAGAGCAGCATATCTCCACCAGACTCTATGTAAATAATCACTACTTTTAGCATGTATAGAGCAGCATATCCCCACCAGACTCCATGTAAATAATCACTACTTTTAGCGTGTATAGAGCAGCATATCTCCACCAGACTCCATGTAAATAATCACTACTTTTAGCGTGTATAGAGCAGCATATCTCCACCAGACTCCATGTAAATAATCACTACTTTTAGCGTGTATAGAGCAGCATATCTCCACCAGACTCCATGTAAATAATCACTACTTTTAGCGTGTATAGAGCAGCATATCTCCACCAGACTCCATGTAAATAATCACTACTTTTAGCGTGTATACATCTCCACATGTAAATGGGTGAATTAAGAGTTTATTCCAACCAGACCAGAGTGGTGATTGTTGGAACAGTGGAAAGATGAACCAAGACGGCTTTTGATAGTTTTTTATTATCTGTCTGTCGACTTTAAATGAAGTGTGTTTTACGCTGATTACTTTACATGAGTCTGGTGGGTTTGGTAATGGTGATTGTGGGGCTGTTTCATGTTAAACTGAAAGGATCTTACTCTTTAACTAGAAGGTCTATCTCTGTAGGGATCCATCCCATAATGTTGTCAGACACTTAGAATAAAATTGGAATGAAAAAAGAGTAATTTTAGTGGAGTGACGCTGGTGCAATTGGCCATTATAGTTAATCATAGACACAAAAACATGTGAAACAGAGTCCAGGTTAAAAAATAAGTTACCCTTTAAATAGTTCTCATCTCATTTCTGAAGATCTATGAAGTAAATTTGTTTCCCCCTTTCCAAAAAAACCCTCCCTACACAACATCTACCCATCCACCCACCTTCAGTCCCAGATGATCCTGTTCAGGGGTGCAAGGGGGGGCTGCAGCATGTCCCAGCATGCACTGCTGCTCCCCTGCATGTCTCTGTTTGTGGGAAGAAAACACAGACTATGAAATCAACTGTTACATCAACACTCAGACCCGCTCCCCTACATTCCTCCCGCGACTCGTTCACTGACTCTTGTTTTCAGTGGGATTACGTAACATCCTCGATATCCATTTGAAGAAACGGGGGGCGCTCTCTGAGGACCTCAACACGCCCTTTAAACATTTCCAGTATTATATGTAATGACTATATCCTGAAGGGTGTGCACTCAGTGAGGCGTCAGTGTCCTGTTATCACTAACAGGGACGTTGTAGAGCGTCCTCTGGTGGACAGACTATGCAACGCCATCACTAACAGGGACGTTGTAGAGCGTCCTCTGGTGGACAGACTATGCAACGCCATCACTAACAGGGACGTTGTAGAGCGTCCTCTGGTGGACAGACTATGCAACGCCATCACTAACAGGGACGTTGTAGAGCGTCCTCTGGTGGACAGACTATGCAACGCCATCACTAACAGGGACGTTGTAGAGCGTCCGTCCTCTGGTGGACAGACTATGCAACACCATCACTAACAGGGACGTTGTAGAGCGTCCTCTGGTGGACAGACTATGCAACGCCATCACTAACAGGGACGTTGTAGAGCGTCCTCTGGTGGACAGACTATGCAACGCCATCACTAACAGGGACGTTGTAGAGCGTCCTCTGGTGGACAGACTATGCAACGCCATCACTAACAGGGACGTTGTAGAGCGTCCTCTGGTGGACAGACTATGCAACGCCATCACTAACAGGGACGTTGTAGAGCGTCCTCTGGTGGACAGACTATGCAACGCCATCACTAACAGGGACGTTGTAGAGCGTCCTCTGGTGGACAGACTATGCAACGCCATCACTAACAGGGACGTTGTAGAGCGTCCTCTGGTGGACAGACTATGCAACGCCATCACTAACAGGGACGTTGTAGAGCGTCCTCTGGTGGACAGACTATGCAACGCCATCACTAACAGGGACGTTGTAGAGCGTCCTCTGGTGGACAGACTATGCAACATGGTTGACCGTCCGTTTTTATTTCTTAAATATTCATTTATCAAAATAATTTATTTGTCATTAGAAATGATTCTGATGAATGAATAATATATATATATGTATATATATATATTTTAAATCGGCCATTAGAAATACTGATACCGATAGATTGGGAAATACCTAATATCGGCCCACTGATATATCGGCTCTGGTTGTTAGCCATCCAGCATCTTCAACTGAGTCTACGGATCAGTCACCTGGACTTTTGATGTGTTTTTTTTTTTTAAAGATTAGTTTTTGGGCTTTTCCACCTTTTTAATTTTTGACAGGACAGCTAAGTGAGAAAGGGGGGGGGGGGAAGACATGCAGGAAATCGCCACAGGTCGGATTCGAACCCTTGACCTCTGCGTCGAGGCAGAATCCCCCCCCGTACATGTGCGCCTGCTCTACCGCTGAACCAACCCGCCCACTTTGTTGTAGGAACCTAATTGACTCTGGTGTAAACCTCACTGTATTTCTCTTTTGGATGACATCATCTGCTAAATGTGTGTGTGTGTGTGTGTGTGTGTGTGTGTGTTGAGTAGCCCCCGGTCATGTTGGCCGGCCCCGGTCACCATCTGTGAGAGAACGTGGTCTTCCTGCCACTCCGTCACTTTAATATAGAACATTTACAGAGTAGGTCAACAAGGAGCTGCAGCTCAGCCGCTTCCTCCAGATTACTGCTGATCCTGCACACTTCACCTTGACCTACACACACACACACACACACACACACACACACACACACAGACACACACAGACACACACACACACACACACACAGACAGACAGACAGACAGACAAGGACACACACAGACGCACATTCACACACAGACGGACAGTGACACACACACACACACAGACACACACACAGACACACACACAGACACACACACACACACACACACACACAGACAGACAGACATTCACACACAGACAGACAGTGACACACACACACACACACAGACACACACACAGACACACACACACACAGACAGACAGACAGACAGACAGACAGACAGACAGACATTCACACACAGACAGACAGTGACACACACACACACACAGTCGGACACACACACACACAGACAGACAGACAGACAGACAGACAGACAGACAAGGACACACAGACGCACATTCACACACAGATGGACAGTGACACACACACAGTTGGACAGAGACACACACACACACACACACACACACAGACAGACAGACAGAGACACACAGACAGATAGAGACACACACACACACACACACACACACACACACACAGAGACAGACAGACAGACAGAGACACACAGACAGATAGAGACACACACACACACACACACACACAGACAGACAGTGACACACACACACACACACACACAGACAGACACACACACACACACACACACACAGACAGACACACACACACACACACACACACACACACAGACAGACAGAGACACACACACACACACACACACACACACACACAGACAGACAGACAGACAGAGACACACAGACAGACACACACACACCCCCACACACACAGAGAGCAGGGTTTATGTGCTGAGCTCCTGTTTCAGGATGTCATCCATCTTTGTGTCTGACACCGTCTTCTTCCCTGTGTCCTCCGTACAGTTCACACTGTTACTGCTGTAAAAACACAGCCACATCCTGCTAATGGACACAGTCTCTCTGGTTGTTCATCTCACTCAATGTTATCGCTGCACAATGGGACAAACTGACCAACACATATATATATATATATATATATATATATATATATATATATGTATATATGTATATATATATATATATATATATATATATATATATATATATATATATATATATATATATATATATATATATATATATATATATATGTATAATATATAATAACAGATCCATACCTGGTGTCTGTGTATTGATGCAGTATCGGCTCTGAAAATATCGTGATACTACGCTGTATCGATTCCCCCGCCCACCCCCGTGTGTGTGTGTGTGTGTGTGTGTGTGTGTGTGTGTGTGTTTACCCTGTGTGTGTGTGTGTGTGTTTACCCTGTGTGTGTGTGTGTGTGTTTTTGACCCTGTGTGTGTCTGTGTGTGTGTGTGTGTGTGTGTGTGTGTGTGTGTGTTTTGACCCTGTGTGTGTGTGTGTGTGTGTGTGTATATATGTGTGTGTTTTGACCCTGTGTGTGTGTGTGTGTATTTGGCCCTGTGTGTGTGTGTGTGTGTGTGTGTGTGTGTGTGTGTGTGTGTGTTTTGACCCTGTGTGTGTGTGTGTGTGTGTGTGTATATATGTGTGTGTTTTGACCCTGTGTGTGTGTGTGTGTGTATTTGGCCCTGTGTGTGTGTGTGTGTGTGTGTGTGTGTGTGTGTGTTTGACCCTGTGTGTGTGTGTGTGTGTATATGTGTGTTTTGACCCTATGTGTGTGTGTGTGTGTGTGTGTGTGTGTGTGTGTGTGTGTGTGTTGACCCCTATTCAACAGCTACCATCTGGATCAGTGTTTCCCAAAATGGCCAAGATGACGTCCTCAGATGTCTTGTAGTGTCCACAAAGTCCTGCAGACTCGGTGCTGAGCGTCCCAGACCTGCTAGCTTCCCAGACCTGCTAGCTTCCCAGACCTGCTAGCTTCCCAGACCTGCTAGCGTCTCAGACCTGCTAGCGTCTCAGACCTGCTAGCGTCTCAGACCTGCTAGCGTCTCAGACCTGCTAGCGTCTCAGACCTGCTAGCGTCTCAGACCTGCTAGCGTCTCAGACCTGCTAGCGTCTCAGACCTGCTAGCGTTAGGTTCAGGCTATTTAAAGCCTCCTCTCTGAGCTCACTGAGGCCGTTTTGAGGATCTCTCTAATCTTAGACGCAGCGTCTGGCAACAAAATGTTTCCACAGCAACAGTGGGTGGTTGAGATGGACGAGCAGGTAGAAACTGGATCAGTACGGATGGAGCCGCAGGACATGGGGGGCAGACTCCTGAGGGACTGGTACGTATCGGGGGTCTATATTTAGTCGGTCCACAGAGCACTGAGAGCACGCAGACGCTTTCCAAAAATTAATCAGCATGATGACGTCGTCAACAACAACAACAACAACAACAACAACAACAACAACAACAACAACAACAACAACAACAACAACAACAACAACAACAACAACAACAACTCTATTATAGATGTATTCTAGTATTTCATTATATTTATATTATTTATATTTATGCTGCTGGAACATTATAATATCTATCTATCTATCTATCTATCTATCTATCTATCTATCTATCTATCTATCTATCTATCTATCTATCTATCTATCTATCTATCTATCTATCTATCTATCTATCTATCTATCTATCTATCTATCTATCTATCTATCTATCTATCTATCTATCATGCTCTGGTCCTATACATGCACTAATGGAGATATTGAAACTAACAGATGTGGCTTGGAAAGGAAGTTGTTGTTCCGTAATCGAAGGCTTTTCTTTCTCATTCGTCCCCAATTTGTCTTTCAGTATTCAGTATATGTCGGTTTTCTTTGCTTCTTAAAGGGTAATGGGTCACAGCTAGCAGATAGTGATGTGTTTTACAGTGTGTTCAGGGGACAGGCAGCTAGCAGATAGTGAGGAGATGTTTTTTACAGTGTGTTCTGGGGACAGGCAGCTAGCAGATAGTGAGATGTTTTTTACAGTGTGTTCAGGGGACAGGCAGCTAGCAGATAGTGAGGAGATGTTTTTTACAGTGTGTTCAGGGGACAGGCAGCTAGCAGATAGTGAGGAGATGTTTTTACAGTGTGTTCAGGGGACAGGCAGCTAGCAGATAGTGAGGAGATGTTTTTTACAGTGTGTTCAGGGGACAGGCAGCTAGCAGATAGAGATGTGTTTTACAGTGTGTTCAGGGGACAGGCAGCTAGCAGATAGTGAGGAGATGTTTTTACAGTGTGTTCAGGGGACAGGCAGCTAGCAGATAGTGAGGAGATGTTTTTTACAGTGTGTTCAGGGGACAGGCAGCTAGCAGATAGTGAGGAGATGTTTTTTACAGTGTGTTCAGGGGACAGACAGCTAGCAGATAGTGAGGAGATGTTTTTTACAGTGTGTTCTGGGGACAGGCAGCTAGCAGATAGTGAGATGTTTTTTACAGTGTGTTCAGGGGACAGGCAGCTAGCAGATAGTGAGGAGATGTTTTTTACAGTGTGTTCAGGGGACAGGCAGCCAGCAGATAGAGATGTGTTTTACAGTGTGTTCAGGGGACAGGCAGCTAGCAGATAGTGAGATGTTTTTACAGTGTGTTCAGGGGACAGGCAGCTAGCAGATAGTGAGATGTTTTTACAGTGTGTTCAGGGGACAGGCAGCTAGCAGATAGTGAGGAGATGTTTTTTACAGTGTGTTCTGGGGACAGGCAGCTAGCAGATAGTGAGATGTTTTTTACAGTGTGTTCAGGGGACAGGCAGCTAGCAGATAGTGAGATGTTTTTTACAGTGTGTTCAGGGGACAGGCAGCTAGCAGATAGTGAGGAGATGTTTTTTACAGTGTGTTCAGGGGACAGACAGCTAGCAGATAGTGAGGAGATGTTTTTTACAGTGTGTTCTGGGGACAGGCAGCTAGCAGATAGTGAGATGTTTTTTACAGTGTGTTCAGGGGACAGGCAGCTAGCAGATAGTGAGGAGATGTTTTTTACAGTGTGTTCAGTGGACAGGCAGCTAGCAGATAGTGAGGAGATGTTTTTTACAGTGTGTTCAGGGGACAGGCAGCTAGCAGATAGTGAGATGTTTTTTACAGTGTGTTCAGGGGACAGGCAGCTAGACAGACAGAGACACACACACACACACACACACACACACACAGACAGACAGTGACACACACAATTATTCTTAGAATTCTAGACCAATACACCTAATTTTTGAGTTTAAAAAGCAGAAATATTCAATAACATTGCATAAAAAACACCAAAACTTCAATAAAAGTAGTCAAACTGATCCTTAATCTGACTTGTGAAGCGTGTTGCATGGAACATCCTGGATTATATTTGGGCAATTTTCTTGAAAGAAACCCAAATTGGTGATGTAGAAACTTTGAAAACGGGGAAACAGGAAGGTTAAAGTGATGACATCAGCCCGCTTCACTCTCATTTCTTCACCTGCAGGTTCCAGGAACAGCTGCTGGCTTACAACAGTCATACTACTGCTCATTCATCACCACGTTGGGGACGTTCCTCTGGTTCTCGCCGTATCTCGCGTTCAATCCCGAGGAACGATGTGCTTTCTGTCCTGTTTCTTTTCCTCTGACCTCACACTAACCTCACACTAACCTCAGTAGATCGAGCTGTTTGAAGGGAACATCTTGGGGTAAGTTTGTGGCTTTTATGAGAGGAGTTAGTAGACGGGGTAAGTCCACCCGGTCTGCCGGCGGTTTGATTCCTCCCTGCAGCTCAGACTGGATGTTATCGGCCGATATATCGGTATCTGCATTTATAATGATTTAAAAAAATGAATAAATACATTTTATTTTGAAATATTCATTCATTAGAATCATTTATAATGACAAATAAATGATGCTGATAGATTCTGTTAGTGATGGCGTTGCATAGTCTGTCCACCAGAGGACGCTCTACAACGTCCCTGTTAGTGATGGCGTTGCATAGTCTGTCCACCAGAGGACGCTCTACAACGTCCCTGTTAGTGATGGCGTTGCATAGTCTGTCCACCAGAGGACGCTCTACAACGTCCCCGTTAGTGATGGTGTTGCATAGTCTGTCCACCAGAGGACGCTCTACAACGTCCCTGTTAGTGATGGTGTTGCATAGTCTGTCCACCAGAGGACGCTCTACAACGTCCCGTTAGTGATGGTGTTGCATAGTCTGTCCACCAGAGGACGCTCTACAACGTCCCTGTTAGTGATGGTGTTGCATAGTCTGTCCACCAGAGGGCGCTCTACAACGTCCCGTTAGTGATGGTGTTGCATAGTCTGTCCACCAGAGGACGCTCTACAACGTCCCTGTTAGTGATGGCGTTGCATAGTCTGTCCACCAGAGGACGCTCTACAACATCCCTGTTAGTGATGGTGTTGCATAGTCTGTCCACCAGAGGACGCTCTACAACGTCCCTGTTAGTGATGGCGTTGCATAGTCTGTCCACCAGAGGACGCTCTACAACGTCCCTGTTAGTGATGGTGTTGCATAGTCTGTCCACCAGAGGACGCTCTACAATGTCCCTGTTAGTGATGGCGTTGCATAGTCTGTCCACCAGAGGACGCTCTACAACGTCCCTGTTAGTGATGGCGTTGCATAGTCTGTCCACCAGAGGACGCTCTACAACGTCCCTGTTAGTGATGGTGTTGCATAGTCTGTCCACCAGAGGACGCTCTACAACGTCCCCGTTAGTGATGGTGTTGCATAGTCTGTCCACCAGAGGACGCTCTACAACGTCCCTGTTAGTGATGGCGTTGCATAGTCTGTCCACCAGAGGACGCTCTACAACGTCCCGTTAGTGATGGCGTTGCATAGTCTGTCCACCAGAGGACGCTCTACAACGTCCCTGTTAGTGATGGCGTTGCATAGTCTGTCCACCAGAGGACGCTCTACAACGTCCCTGTTAGTGATGGCGTTGCATAGTCTGTCCACCAGAGGACGCTCTACAACGTCCCTGTTAGTGATGGCGTTGCATAGTCTGTCCACCAGAGGACGCTCTACAACGTCCCTGTTAGTGATGGCGTTGTATAGTCTGTCCACCAGAGGACGCTCTACAACGTCCCTGTTAGTGATGGCGTTGCATAGTCTGTCCACCAGAGGACACTCTACAACGTCCCGACATGTACATTACAAATCTGTGGCGACCAATCACAAACTGGCTTATCCACCTGTTTACATTCAACATGGCGGCCACTAAAACGCAGCAACCTGTTGATAAAGTACGTCACCCGGATCGTCTGATTGGTTGAAGGACTATCCGACTGCGGACAGAGTCATGTGCACTACGCCCGTTGGTCCCGCCTCTTGTACAGACTCTCCAGACTAACTGGTCCACTTGGTCTGGTGGTATCCAGACTAAGAAGTTAGTGGTTTTACTGTTAACTTGAGATTTTTTAGCATTTCTTGGAGGACCTGCATCCTTAAAATAATCACATAACTGTCCATTTAGTCTTTTATTGTTAAAATGCAGGGTTGTAGGACTCGAGTCCGGTCTTGGACTATTATTATTATTATTATTATTTATTTTTTAAGTTGATTTCTATTACCTCTTTTGGCTTAATCCTTCTATTTTTTGTATTCAAACTGTCATCACTATGGGATGTACAGTAGGTTAAGATGTCAGTCGTAATGCAGACTACTAACAGCGGTGTTCAAAAACTCAATAAATTACTAAAAATGAGTCAAACGGATTATTAACCCATTATGAAAATAGTTGGCAGTTATTTTAATAGATGACATCATTGATTCGTCTTTGCAGCTCTAACGGTGATGTCACTCGTAATGTGCTCATTGCACGTGTTGAGAGAGATGCTGTCAGACGCTGGTGTTGCCGTGACAACCGGAGGAGACAAAAGAACCGTTGTGGTCCATGACGCCCCCCGTACCAGCTCACACACACACACACACACACACACAGATATATACACACATACTGCACACATACACAGATAATAACACACAAACACACATACTGTACATACACATAAATAAACACACATACTACTACACACACATATACTTTAAATACACACAGATAAACACACATACTACTACACACACACACAACACACACACATATACTGTACACACACATACTGTACATACACACACAACACACATACTGTAAATACACACAGATAAACACACATACTACTATCACACACAGACACACATACACATACAGTACATACACACAGATACACACACATACTGTAAATACACACAGATAAACAAACATACTACTACCACACACAGATACACATACAGTACATACACACAGATACACACACACACACAGATACACACACATACTGAACACATACACAGATAATAACACACACAAACACACATACTGTACTTACACACATATACATAGATAAACACACTACTACACACACAACACACACACATACTGTACATAGACGCAGATAAACACACATACTACAACACACACACACATACTGTACAGACACACATACTGTACATACACACATATAAACACACATACTACAACACACACACACATACTGTACATACACACAGATAAACACACATACTACAACACACACACACACATACTGTACATAGACGCAGATAAACACACATACTACAACACACACACACATACTGTACATACACACATACTGTACATACACACAGATAAACACACATACTACAACACACACACACATACTGTACATACACACATACTGTAAATACACACATATAAACACACATACTACAACACACACACATACTGTAAATACACACAGATAAACACACATACTACAACACACACACACATACTGTACATACACACATACTGTAAATACACACATATAAACACACATACTACAACACACACACATACTGTAAATACACACAGATAAACACACATACTACAACACACACACACATACTGTACACACACACATACTGTACATACACACATACTGTACATACACACATACTGTACATACACACATATAAACACACATACTACAACACACACACACACACACACAGTCTTTTTTTAGCATTAATCCAACATACTATTATCATATCTGAATCCCCGCTGCTGGCTGGCCTGTAGGTGAGGTAGTCTCAGTATTTAGCATTAAACATGATTTATAACACCATGGCAACAGTTCGGAGTCCATTTTAAAAGCTTCGTATTCTATGCAAAACAAAGCCCCGTAGGACGGCAGAGCTGCTCAGGTTGCAGAAACAGAGAAGTGGTTTTAGAGAACCAGCGGATGTCTTTCTGCAGCTGCTGTTATTAATAAATGCTTCATTTGATGAAGTTAAGGTAACTTCCTCTCAGGCTCCTCACTTCCTCTTTTCACCTACATCTCTGCCACGTGCTAAAGTCATTTTGGTATTAACACGTCTATTAAACGCGCTCCACGGAAACCAGCCGGCCGACCGCCGACAGCCACGTCACACACTCTCTGAAGGCCTCAGAAAGTCTGATATTACGTGTTATTTCCCTAAAATGACGGGTGTCACGCGTCTGAAAACGTGGATTTTAAAAGTGGAAGTTGAGCGTTGAATCGCTAACCCCCCCCCCCCCCGGGCTTTCTTCTTCCCACCTACTGTGCAATATATATACAGTGTGTGTGTGTGTATGTATATATATATATATATATATATATATATGTATATGTATATATATATATATATATGTATATGTATATGTGTAATACCTAAAAAGACACTGTAATTCTGTGCAATCTCATTACTGTGCAATATTTAATACTCTATAATAACTATATTATTGCATAATGTGTATACAAACCCTTTAATCTTTCTTACTATTTTTTATATATATATATATATATATATATATATATATATATATATATATATATATATATATATATATATATATAGTTGCTTTCAGGACTGTGCACCACGTTCCCCTCTCTTTTTTTCTTCTTGTTCTGCACTACTTAATTTTATATTTTTTATATTTTGTGTTGACACTGAAAATGTTTCGCTTCAGTCTCGCTGCTAGAAAAATAATCAGCAATTATTCTGATAATTTTATTACTTTTAAAGTTACATTGTGTAAGAATTTCTCCATCTAGCGGAGAAAATGTATACAACTGAATATTACTTTCTAGGCCCCACCGCGCCGCCCCCCCAGGGAGACGCCAGCCTGAGCCCCCCCTGAGGAAACTCATTTCGGCCGCTTGCACCCTGGATCTCGTTCTTTATGTCATAAATAACATATACATCCATAATGGGAATGCTTTGAACTTCTCATTGTAAATGATCTATTCTGTATTTATGTTCCTGACTGTTGCAGTACTTTGTTTTATTTTTATTCTCTTTTTTTAATATGTCTGTTAACCAAGGCAGAGTCCATCTTCCATCTTCAGTTTCACTCCTACTTCACTACGTTCTGTTTTAAAAAAGAAATGATCCGATGTGGCCGGGGTGGTCCAGTGGGTAGAGCAGGCGCACATATGCTTATGCCTTGACACAGAGGTCCAGGGGTCGAGTCTGACCTGTGACGTCTTCCCTTTCTCACCTTGCTGTGTTGTCCATTAAAGGCAGAAAAACCCCAAAAATAATCTTTAATAAAAAAGAAAT
>JABXJD010000112.1:1157500-1182500 GCA_013375575.1 Percina caprodes
GGAGGGTGAGAGAGGAGGGAGGGGTGAGAGAGGAGGGAGGGTGAGAGAGAGGGAGGGTGAGAGAGGAGGGAGGGGTGAGAGAGAGGGAGGGTGAGAGAGAGAGAGGAGGGGGGTGAGAGAGGAGGGAGGGTGAGAGAGAGGAGGGAGGGTGAGAGAGAGGGCGAGGACATTTACAGTTACATAAGAGATGACACACACACACACACACACACAGAAAGTCACACACACACACAGATACACACACACACACACACACACAGCCACAGAGAGAGAGACACACACACACACACACACACACATACACAGAAACTCACAGACAAACACACATAGAGAGAGACACACACACAAACAAACAGGCAGACAGATGGACACACACACACACACACAGACGGAAACACACACACACACACAGACGGAAACACACACACACACACACACAGACGGAAACACACAGACTGAAACACACACACACACAGACGGAAACACACACACACACACACACAGACGGAAACACACACACAGACGGAACACACACACACACACACACACACACACACAGACGGAAACACACAGACGGAAACACACACACACACACACACACACACAGACTGAAACACACACACACAGACGGAAACACACACACAGACGGAAACACACACACACACACACACAGACTGAAACACACAGACTGAAACACACACACACAGACGGAAACACACACACACACACACAGACAGAAACACACACACACACACACACACAGACAGAAACACACACACACACACACACACACACACACACAGACGGAAACACACACACACACACACACAGACGAAACACACACAGACAGAAACACACACACACACACACACAGACAGACGGAAACACACACACACAGTTTAATCACATATTGACTTGGTAAATAATAACACCATTTTCAGTTCCTCTTTCTCACTTCGTCTTCGTGTCGCTCTGTTTCTCTCTCAGCTCTCCAATCAGCTTCCACGGCAACCATTATCTCGTTATTACAGGATCCACCATGATGAAGACCATTATCTCGTTATTACAGGATCCACCATGATGAAGACCATTATCTCGTTATTACAGGATCCACCATGATGAAGACCATTATCTCGTTATTACAGGATCCACCATGATGAAGACCATTATCTCGTTATTACAGGATCCACCATGATGAAGACCATTATCTCGTTATTACAGGATCCACCATGATGAAGACCATTATCTCGTTATTACAGGATCCACCATGATGAAGACCATTATCTCGTTATTACAGGATCCACCATGATGAAGACCATTATCTCGTTATTACAGGATCCACCATGATGAAGACCATTATCTCGTTATCACAGGATCCACCATGATGAAGACCATTATCTCGTTATTACAGGATCCACCATGATGAAGACCATTATCTCGTTATTACAGGATCCACCATGATGAAGACCATTATCTCGTTATTACAGGATCCACCATGATGAAGACCATTATCTCGTTATTACAGGATCCACCATGATGAAGACCATTATCTCGTTATTACAGGATCCACCATGATGAAGACCATTATCTCGTTATTACAGGATCCACCATGATGAAGACCATTATCTCGTTATCACAGGATCCACCATGATGAAGACCATTATCTCGTTATTACAGGATCCACCATGATGAAGACCATTATCTCGTTATCACAGGATCCACCATGATGAAGACCATTATCTCGTTATTACAGGATCCACCATGATGAAGACCATTATCTCGTTATTACAGGATCCACCATGATGAAGACCATTATCTCGTTATTACAGGATCCACCATGATGAAGACCATTATCTCGTTATCACAGGATCCACCATGATGAAGACCATTATCTCGTTATTACAGGATCCACCATGATGAAGACCATTATCTCGTTATCACAGGATCCACCATGATGAAGACCATTATCTCGTTATTACAGGATCCACCATGATGAAGACCATTATCTCGTTATCACAGGATCCACCATGATGAAGATGTAACTGTTCTCTTCTCTGATTGGCTGACTTATTCAGCGCTTTGACTCACTGATCTGACCTCCAGGTGTGTGTGTGTGTGTGTGTGTGTGTGTGTGTGTGTGTGTGTGTGTGTGTGTGTGTGTGTGTGTGTGTGTGTGTGTGAGAACTTTATTAACCTTAAAGGTCCCATGGCATGAAAATGTCACTTTATGAGTTTTTTTTAACATTAATATGCGTTTGTCCCCCAGCCTGCCTATGCCCCCCCATATCTATTACGTAACCGTGGGCGCGTAGTTACAGATATTCAGAGGTACGTAACCGTGGGCGACAGGTTGCAGAGCCTTCGCCATGGTAACGACGGTGAGCCTGCGGTAGCTACACACCGCTACGCTGGAAACTCAGATGATGGACCGAGCTCTTTGAATTCATTAATCTCTCTAACTTGTGATATTTGAATAATGAACCTTCTATCTCTCTCTCTGTCTCTCTCTCTGTCTCTCTCTCTGTCTCTCTCTCTCTGTCTCTCTCTCTCTCTCTCTCTCTCTCTCTCTCTCTCTCTCTCTCTCTCTCTCTCTCTCTCTCTCTCTCTCTCTCTCTCTCTCTCTCTCTCTCTCTCTCTCTCTCTGTCTCTCTCTCTCTCTCTCTCTCTCTGTCTCTCTCTCTCTCTCTCTCTCTCTCTCTCTGTCTCTCTCTCTCTGTCTCTCTCTCTGTCTCTCTCTCTGTCTCTCTCTCTCTCTGTCTCTCTCTCTCTGTCTCTCTCTCTCTGTCTCTCTCTCTCTCTCTCTCTCTCTCTCTCTCTCTCTCTCTCTCTCTCTCTCTCTCTCTCTCTCTCTCTCTCTCTCTCTCTCTCTCTCTCTCTCTCTCTCTCTCTCTGTCTCTCTCTCTCTCTGTCTCTCTCTCTCTGTCTCTCTCTCTGTCTCTCTCTCTCTCTCTCTCTCTCTCTGTCTCTCTCTCTGTCTCTCTCTCTCTGTCTCTCTCTCTCTCTCTCTCTCTCTCTCTCTGTCTCTCTCTCTCTCTGTCTCTCTCTCTCTGTCTCTCTCTCTCTGTCTCTCTCTCTGTCTCTCTCTGTCTCTCTCTCTGTCTCTCTCTCTCTGTCTCTCTCTCTCTCTCTGTCTCTCTCTCTCTGTCTCTCTCTCTGTCTCTCTCTCTGTCTCTCTCTCTCTGTCTCTCTCTCTCTCTCTCTCTGTCTCTCTCTCTCTCTCTCTCTCTGTCTCTCTCTCTGTCTCTCTCTCTGTCTCTCTCGCTATCTGTCTCTCTCTCTCTGTCTCTCTCTCTCTTTGTCTCTCTCTCTCTCTGTCTCTCTTTCTCTCTGTCTCTCTCTCTCTCTCTGTCTCTTTCTGTCTTTCTCTCTCTCTCTCTGTCTCTCTCTCTCTGTCTCTCTCTCTCTGTCTCTCTCGCTTTCTGTCTCTCTCTCTCTTTGTCTCTCTCTCTCTCTCTCTGTCTCTCTCTGTCTCTCTCTCTTTCTGTCTCTTTCTCTCTCTGTCTCTCTCTCTGTCTCTCTCTCTCTCTGTCTCTCTCTCTGTCTCTCTCTCTCGCTCTCTGTCTCTCTCTCTCTCTCTCTCTGTCTCTCTCTCTCTCTCTCTCTCTCTCTCTCTCTCTCTCTCTCTCTCTCTGTCTCTCTCTCTGTCTCTCTCTCTCTGCAGTGGAGGGCAGACAGACGGCATGACCGAGGAGAAATGTCCCCAGCTGGTGGACTACTTTGTAGTGGCAGGACTCGACCCTGCGGGGGCCTGGAAGCCCCTAGACGAGGATGGCAAAACCTGCAACTCGTCCTCCTCCCCGTCCTCCTCCTCTTCCTCGCGTCATCGGGCCGAGCGGTGGAGTCGGTGACGGACCTGGCGGTGATCGCCCGGGGCTCGGGAGGAGGTGCCCGAGGCTTCACCTGCATCGAGAAGACGCTGGGGGGGCACTCGGCCGAGCTGAGCGCCGGCCTCATCAACAACCCTCACCTGTACCTGTGCTACCGCCGGGGGAGGGACAAACCCCCCATACTGGACCTGGGGTGAGAGTTACTGTTAACTTCTGTTTGGTCTCGCATTGCCATCTCCATCTCCACAGATGCATTCTGGGATAGGACGCTCTGGGTTGTTTGCACTTCTTCAAACTAGTGTCACTGCCCGATGTGAGTCTCATGCTCAGATTTGAACGGTTTATGACATAAGTGTCATACTGAAATTTGTGAAATCCATAAAATAATAAAGTTTTCTCATTACGAACAATAACAGAAGATGGGAATCATTTCAGAAACGTTGTAGCTATCTATGGTTGTTTGATGCTAACGTTAGCTCAAAACACCATTCAACTGACAGCCTTTGTTGTGTTTGATGCTAACTTGTAGCTAAGCTAGCAGTGAACCAACTTGGTTAAGTAGGTCCATTTTTACTGTGTTGACATTACAGAAGTCTCTCGTTAGCATCTCGGAGGCTACTTCAGACGTTACAGAAGTCTCTCGTTAGCATCTCGGAGGCTACTTCAGACGTTACAGAAGTCTCTCGTTAGCATCTCGGAGGCTACTTCAGACGCTACAGAAGTCTCTCGTTAGCATCTTGGAGGCTACTTCAGACGTTACAGAAGTCTCTCGTTAGCATCTCGGAGGCTACTTCAGACGCTACAGAAGTCTCTCGTTAGCATCTTGGAGGCTACTTCAGACGCTACAGAAGTCTCTCGTTAGCATCTCGGAGGCTACTTCAGACGTTACAGAAGTCTCTCGTTAGCATCTCGGAGGCTACTTCAGACGCTACAGAAGTCTCTCGTTAGCATCTCGGAGGCTACTTCGGACGTTACAGAAGTCTCTCGTTAGCATCTCGGAGGCTACTTCGGACGCTACAGAAGTCTCTCGTTAGCATCTCGGAGGCTACTTCACACGTTACAGAAGTCTCTCGTTAGCATCTCGGAGGCTACTTCAGACGTTACAGAAGTCTCTCGTTAGCATCTCGGAGGCTACTTCACACGTTACAGAAGTCTCTCGTTAGCATCTCGGAGGCTACTTCACACGTTACAGAAGTCTCTCGTTAGCATCTCGGAGGCTACTTCAGACGTTACAGAAGTCTCTCGTTAGCATCTCGGAGGCTACTTCAGACGCTACAGAAGTCTCTCGTTAGCATCTCGGAGGCTACTTCAGACGCTACAGAAGTCTCTCGTTAGCGTCTCGGAGGCTACTTCAGACGTTACAGAAGTCTCTCGTTAGCGTCTCGGAGGCTACTTCAGACGTTACAGAAGTCTCTCGTTAGCGTCTCGGAGGCTACTTCAGACGCTACAGAAGTCTCTCGTTAGCATCTCGGAGGCTACTTCACACGTTACAGAAGTCTCTCGTTAGCATCTCGGAGGCTACTTCAGACGTTACAGAAGTCTCTCGTTAGCATCTCGGAGGCTACTTCAGACGTTACAGAAGTCTCTCGTTAGCATCTCGGAGGCTACTTCAGACGTTACAGAAGTCTCTCGTTAGCATCTCGGAGGCTACTTCAGACGTTACAGAAGTCTCTCGTTAGCATCTCGGAGGCTACTTCAGACGTTACAGAAGTCTCTCGTTAGCATCTCGGAGGCTACTTCAGACGCTACAGAAGTCTCTCGTTAGCATCTCGGAGGCTACTTCAGACGTTACAGAAGTCTCTCGTTAGCATCTCGGAGGCTACTTCAGACGCTACAGAAGTCTCTCGTTAGCATCTCGGAGGCTACTTCAGACGTTACAGAAGTCTCTCGTTAGCATCTCGGAGGCTACTTCAGACGTTACAGAAGTCTCTCGTTAGCATCTCGGAGGCTACTTCAGACGCTACAGAAGTCTCTCGTTAGCGTCTCGGAGGCTACTTCACACGTTACAGAAGTCTCTCGTTAGCATCTCGGAGGCTACTTCAGACGTTACAGAAGTCTCTCGTTAGCATCTCGGAGGCTACTTCAGACGTTACAGAAGTCTCTCGTTAGCATCTCGGAGGCTACTTCAGACGTTACAGAAGTCTCTCGTTAGCATCTCGGAGGCTACTTCAGACGTTACAGAAGTCTCTCGTTAGCATCTCGGAGGCTACTTCAGACGTTACAGAAGTCTCTCGTTAGCATCTCGGAGGCTACTTCAGACGTTACAGAAGTCTCTCGTTAGCATCTCGGAGGCTACTTCAGACGTTACAGAAGTCTCTCGTTAGCATCTCGGAGGCTACTTCAGACGTTACAGAAGTCTCTGGTTAGCATCTCGGAGGCTACTTCAGACGCTACAGAAGTCTCTCGTTAGCATCTCGGAGGCTACTTCAGACGCTACAGAAGTCTCTCGTTAGCATCTCGGAGGCTACTTCAGACGCTACAGAAGTCTCTCGTTAGCATCTCGGAGGCTACTTCAGACGTTACAGAAGTCTCTCGTTAGCATCTCGGAGGCTACTTCAGACGCTACAGAAGTCTCTCGTTAGCATCTCGGAGGCTACTTCAGACGCTACAGAAGTCTCTCGTTAGCATCTCGGAGGCTACTTCAGACGTTACAGAAGTCTCTCGTTAGCATCTCGGAGGCTACTTCAGACGCTACAGAAGTCTCTCGTTAGCATCTCGGAGGCTACTTCAGACGCTACAGAAGTCTCTCGTTAGCATCTCGGAGGCTACTTCACACGTTACAGAAGTCTCTCGTTAGCATCTCGGAGGCTACTTCAGACGTTACAGAAGTCTCTCGTTAGCATCTCGGAGGCTACTTCAGACGTTACAGAAGTCTCTCGTTAGCGTCTCGGAGGCTACTTCAGACGTTACAGAAGTCTCTCGTTAGCATCTCGGAGGCTACTTCAGACGTTACAGAAGTCTCTCGTTAGCATCTCGGAGGCTACTTCAGACGCTACAGAAGTCTCTCGTTAGCATCTCGGAGGCTACTTCAGACGCTACAGAAGTCTCTCGTTAGCGTCTCGGAGGCTACTTCAGACGTTACAGAAGTCTCTCGTTAGCATCTCGGAGGCTACTTCAGACGCTACAGAAGTCTCTCGTTAGCGTCTCGGAGGCTACTTCAGACGTTACAGAAGTCTCTCGTTAGCATCTCGGAGGCTACTTCAGACGTTACAGAAGTCTCTCGTTAGCATCTCGGAGGCTACTTCAGACGTTACAGAAGTCTCTCGTTAGCGTCTCGGAGGCTACTTCAGACGCTACAGAAGTCTCTCGTTAGCATCTCGGAGGCTACTTCAGACGTTACAGAAGTCTCTCGTTAGCATCTCGGAGGCTACTTCAGACGTTACAGAAGTCTCTCGTTAGCATCTCGGAGGCTACTTCAGACGTTACAGAAGTCTCTCGTTAGCGTCTCGGAGGCTACTTCAGACGCTACAGAAGTCTCTCGTTAGCATCTCGGAGGCTACTTCAGACGTTACAGAAGTCTCTCGTTAGCATCTCGGAGGCTACTTCAGACGTTACAGAAGTCTCTCGTTAGCATCTCGGAGGCTACTTCGACGCTACAGAAGTCTCTCGTTAGCATCTCGGAGGCTACTTCGACGTTACAGAAGTCTCTCGTTAGCATCTCGGAGGCTACTTCGGACGTTACAGAAGTCTCTCGTTAGCATCTCGGAGGCTACTTCAGACGCTACAGAAGTCTCTCGTTAGCATCTCGGAGGCTACTTCAGACGCTACAGAAGTCTCTCGTTAGCATCTCGGAGGCTACTTCGGACGTTACAGAAGTCTCTCGTTAGCATCTCAGAGGCTACTTCAGACGTTACAGAAGTCTCTCGTTAGCATCTCGGAGGCTACTTCAGACGCTACAGAAGTCTCTCGTTAGCATCTCGGAGGCTACTTCAGACGTTACAGAAGTCTCTCGTTAGCATCTCGGAGGCTACTTCAGACGCTACAGAAGTCTCTCGTTAGCATCTCGGAGGCTACTTCAGACGTTACAGAAGTCTCTCGTTAGCATCTCGGAGGCTACTTCGGACGCTACAGAAGTCTCTCGTTAGCACCTCGGAGGCTACTTCAGACGCTACAGAAGTCTCTCGTTAGCATCTTGGAGGCTACTTCAGACGCTACAGAAGTCTCTCGTTAGCATCTCGGAGGCTACTTCAGACGTTACAGAAGTCTCTCGTTAGCATCTCGGAGGCTACTTCAGACGCTACAGAAGTCTCTCGTTAGCATCTCGGAGGCTACTTCGGACGTTACAGAAGTCTCTCGTTAGCATCTCGGAGGCTACTTCGACGCTACAGAAGTCTCTCGTTAGCATCTCGGAGGCTACTTCACACGTTACAGAAGTCTCTCGTTAGCATCTCGGAGGCTACTTCAGACGTTACAGAAGTCTCTCGTTAGCATCTCGGAGGCTACTTCGACGTTACAGAAGTCTCTCGTTAGCATCTCGGAGGCTACTTCGGACGTTACAGAAGTCTCTCGTTAGCATCTCGGAGGCTACTTCAGACGCTTACAGAAGTCTCTCGTTAGCATCTCGGAGGCTACTTCAGACGCTACAGAAGTCTCTCGTTAGCATCTCGGAGGCTACTTCAGACGTTACAGAAGTCTCTCGTTAGCATCTCGGAGGCTACTTCAGACGTTACAGAAGTCTCTCGTTAGCATCTCGGAGGCTACTTCAGACGCTACAGAAGTCTCTCGTTAGCATCTCGGAGGCTACTTCAGACGTTACAGAAGTCTCTCGTTAGCATCTCGGAGGCTACTTCAGACGCTACAGAAGTCTCTCGTTAGCATCTCGGAGGCTACTTCAGACGTTACAGAAGTCTCTCGTTAGCATCTCGGAGGCTACTTCGGACGCTACAGAAGTCTCTCGTTAGCACCTCGGAGGCTACTTCAGACGTTACAGAAGTCTCTCGTTAGCATCTCGGAGGCTACTTCAGACGCTACAGAAGTCTCTCGTTAGCATCTCGGAGGCTACTTCAGACGCTACAGAAGTCTCTCGTTAGCATCTCGGAGGCTACTTCGGACGTTACAGAAGTCTCTCGTTAGCATCTCGGAGGCTACTTCAGACGTTACAGAAGTCTCTCGTTAGCATCTCGGAGGCTACTTCAGACGTTACAGAAGTCTCTCGTTAGCATCTCGGAGGCTACTTCAGACGTTACAGAAGTCTCTCGTTAGCATCTCGGAGGCTACTTCAGACGTTACAGAAGTCTCTCGTTAGCATCTCGGAGGCTACTTCAGACGCTACAGAAGTCTCTGGAAAGAAAGAAATTGAAAGCTAACATTAGCTACGGGTGGGGGGGGAATTGATACAGCATAGTATCGCTATATTTTCAGTGGCAATACTGTATCAATACACAGATACTAAGTAATATATAATTTATATTAATTACTAATAATAGTAATATATATAATATATATAATAATATATATATATATATATTATTATTATTATATATATATATATATATATATATATTATATATATATTATATATGTGTTGGTCAGTTTGTCCCGTTCTGCAGCAATAACATTGAAGTGAGATGAACAAACAGAGAAATGTTTCTTTTTAGATGAAACATGTTGATAAGTTTCCTTTTGGGGACGTCGTTAGAAAATTGGGGAAAAATTAGAAGTTGGAGAAAAAGGTTATAAATTACAATATATCGCAGAATATTGCAATATGTTTAAAATCGCAGTAATATCGTATCCACAAGTTCTTAGCTGTGACCTTCCTTCCTTGACGTTGCTGCATGTCGCTGCTGTCTGAAGCTTCCTTCATGCACAACTCGTATTCTTTCAGGTGTTTTAATATGCAAATATTGTAACCATGGCGATGTTGTGTATTGTTCAGGGTCCTGCCTGTCAGTGTTGCAAATTGAACACGTAGCTCGACTTGAATGGTCTTCTTTTGAAGATTTTTTTATTTGATTAGGACAATAATCAACATTTTCTTCAACGGTTTCAACCGTATTCCTTCCCTCCATGCATGTCTTTATGGTGGGAAGAAACCTGAGCACCTGGTGAACCCACGCAAATAGGGGGGAACATACAAAGTCCACACGAGGCCCGGAACCACCTGGATTTGAACCGAGAACCTTCTTGCTGTGTGTGAGGCAGCAGTGCTAACCCCTTAGCCACCGTGCTGCCTTTTGACTGAAAGTGCTGTCGGTACACGATCCGTCCCATCTGCACAATCCGTTCTGCGCATGTGCAATATGTTCGTGCACGTGCAGATGATCATCATGATGTACGATGATTTACGGCGCTGCACAATCTGTTCCACAGTAGCGGTCTGCTGTTAGCCTCCACCGGAAAGCTAACGACGTTAGTTTAGCTAACAGCTAATTTGGCTAACCGCTAGCTGACAGCTTGATTCAGCCTAAAATAACGTTACTCAGACTAAACAGCGGGAAAAGCAGCTAACAGCTAAATTAAGACTTTACAGTAATAATAAAGACGAGTATTGAGTGATTGTATTTTAAATGAGCACAACGTAAAGTAGAACTGACGTAACAGCTGTTATATATTTTAACGGTTATTTTAACTTTTTGAGGGTCTTTTACATGCTGTCTCAGCTAGCGGTTAGCCAAATTAGCTGTTAGCAAAGCTAACGTTAGCTCTCCGCTGGAGGCGAACAGACTTTCTTTAACTGTCTACGGGAACAGATCGTGCAGTGTCGTAAATCTGCGTTCCTCATGATATCGTCTGCGTATGCGCAAACATGTTGCACATGCGCAGAACGGATCGTGTACCGACAAGTCCTGCCAAACGTCCCTTTTTCTGCTTTTTTTACTTCCTCACAGCCTGCTGCATGGAACGGTCCACCTCCGAAAACACCTCCCACCCCCGCAAAAGAAAATGTCACGTCCAAATCAGGAGCGGGCAGCTCCACCCGCTGCCTCTCAAAAACTCCTAGACTCTTTTTAACTTCCCGTTGAAGACAGATTCAGCAGCTGCAGATTATTTCTTACATAAACTCACACACATAAGCACAAATAAAGTTGAAGTTGTTAGTCTGTGGACTGTTTTTGTAAAATAAGAGAAAGTTTCCAAACCGCCATGTTGGTCTCTTGTAATCCGGGAGCAGTCCAATCTGATTGGATCCGTCCAATCAGGTGCAGCCATTGCAGTCATATGAGGGTGGAGCCTGTTATCTTCCGATATATCGGCAGGCCGATATTATTTTACGAAATATCTGTATTTATCAGTATTCATTCATCAAAATAATTTATAATGACAAATAAATGATTCTGATAAATGAATATAAAAGAAAAACGGACCGTCAACCATGTTACGAGTGATGGCGTTGCATAGTCTGTCCACCAGAGGACGCTCTACAACGTCCCTGTTAGTGATGGCGTTGCATAGTCTGTCCACCAGAGGACGCTCTACAACGTCCCTGTTAGTGATGGCGTTGCATAGTCTGTCCACCAGAGGACGCTCTACAACGTCCCGTTAGTGATGGCGTTGCATAGTCTGTCCACCAGAGGACGCTCTACAACGTCCCTGTTAGTGATGGCGTTGCATAGTCTGTCCACCAGAGGACGCTCTACAACGTCCCTGTTAGTGATGGCGTTGCATAGTCTGTCCACCAGAGGACGCTCTACAACGTCCCTGTTAGTGATGGCGTTGCATAGTCTGTCCACCAGAGGACGCTCTACAACGTCCCTGTTAGTGATGGCGTTACATAGTCTGTCCACCAGAGGACGCTCTACAACGTCCCGTTAGTGATGGCGTTGCATAGTCTGTCCACCAGAGGACGCTCTACAACGTCCCGTTAGTGATGGCGTTGCATAGTCTGTCCACCAGAGGACGCTCTACAACGTCCCGTTAGTGATGGCGTTGCATAGTCTGTCCACCAGAGGACGCTCTACAACGTCCCTGTTAGTGATGGCGTTGCATAGTCTGTCCACCAGAGGACGCTCTACAACGTCCCTGTTAGTGATGGCGTTGCATAGTCTGTCCACCAGAGGACGCTCTACAACGTCCCTGTTAGTGATGGCGTTGCATAGTCTGTCCACCAGAGGACGCTCTACAACGTCCCTGTTAGTGATGGCGTTGCATAGTCTGTCCACCAGAGGACGCTCTACAACGTCCCTGTTGGTAACACTGATTATTTCTTAATTAATGTGTTTTTGTTCAAAGGACTTTAAGTTTCTTAAGTTTGTATTTTTATACATTTTATTTATCAAAACTTTAATATATTTTGATTCTGGATCTTTTGTTTTTTTTTAATATACAGTATATCGGCCGATATATCGGCATATCGGATTTTTAAATGACCAAATATTCGTATCGTATCGGCCTTAAAAATCCTTTATCGGTCGGGCTGTGATGTGGACGCGTACCATGTAGGTTGCACTAAAGGAATAAAAGAAGTAGTTGAATAAGTAATAATAAACATTTTTAAAAAATCACTTAAAACATATTTATTCAAAGGAATTGAACATTTAATATGAGATTAGTTGGGTATAGGGCTTTTTGTTATCCTATTTCTTAAAATAGATTTATCTATTCGGAGTAGTGCTTTTGTTTTATTTGTATTAATTGCATTAACTGTATGATTTTTTTGATTTGTATTGTTAAATGTATGTCTGTGTGTGTAATGAAGGGTTAAAATGAGTAAGGAAAGATTGTAGGACCCCAGGAAGAATAGCTTTCAGTGTATGCTAAAGCTAATGGGGATCCAAACAAACAAACAAACAAACAAACAAACAAACAAACAAACAAACAAACAAACACACAAACAAACACACACACAGACTACCCACTGAGTTATTCTGCTGTTTTCGTATGAAATGAACATAAACCATCAGCACCACAATGCTGCAGACATCACATCCAGTGCCTTCAGTTCCCGTGACGCATGTTAAAGCTTATGTAACACAGAGGATTATGTAACGCGGCGGTGGGCCGTCACGCAGGCTTCATGTCCAGCTGTTTCATTACTCTGTGTTATGATGTCAGTGGGACCCAGAACTCAGAGATACAACACAGAAGTTCAGGTTGTTGTAATGTTCGTAGTGTCACGATCTGGCTCTCGGACCGTGACGAATACGGAGACACACCACAATCAGAACAACAAAAGTGATTCATTGAAAATAAAACAACAAAGAACTCAAAAACGACGGTCCTTAAAGGGGGGGACGCCTCTGCTGACGGGGAAAGAAGACGAGCCCAATACTGCACTAACACCAGACTTAAGTACTCGGCACACACCGGGGCCCTCAGGTGTCCACTGTCAGGTTCAGGACACTTTAACTTATTAAATCAAAGACGGTCAAGCAAGAAAACGAGACTCAGACGGTAGTTAGCAGTTAATAGACTATTGCAAGAGGGAAGAACGCACGTGAGCAACCTTTCTCCAGCAAGATGAATAAAAGACTTAATAAAAATGAATTCTCTATCATCCACGTTCAACCTAATCAAACACACACACAAGGAAGTCACAGGACAGCCCCCACAGGGGTCATAACAGGAGGTAATATCCAGCAGGGGCGAAGCAGGTGGCAGGTCGGAGTGGGAATGGACAGCAGCTCGGCGGTAGACGGGCACGGTAGAACCTGCACCGAGAACAAGGGTTACTACGAGGAATCCACCAAGATGACCACGGGACAACTATGTCAACTACAGAGCCAAGATATCACGACGTGTACGTAGCGATCTGGCGCTGAAGAGGTGCTCAGCCCGGGTATCAATGCCGTAGAGGTGGATGAGGAGATGGGAATCAGCTGTGCAGGGGACGGACCAGAGATGAGGGGCCACGCCTCTTGACCCAGTTCCTCCAGGCACGCCCCCTCAGACAAAGACAGACAAGACAGACAGAGGAAAGGGAGAAACGACACAGGATGGGGGGCGGGGGGGAAGCAGGAGACCACAACAGCTCGTGTTGGGGAATAATGAGGCAAATCCTCGTTATTAACCAGCAGATTACATCTTTTTCCCTTGGAGCTGACCGACGGTGAGCGGGTCCAGAACCTGAGTTTGATTGGACGAACGTCTGAATCTCAAAAAAACAAAGTTTCATCTAAAAAATTTAGCACAATTGATTTTGAGACGTTAATTGTACGAGATCACCCCGTCGTTTCAATGGAGCAGAGGCTTTTAAACTGGTACATGATGGGGGTTGGGGGGTCAGCAGACGCCTCCCGATATCATCACGATACTTACGCCACGATACGATATTACTGTGATTTTGAACCATATTGCAATATTCTGCGATATATTGTAATTTATAACCTTTTTTTCCAACTTCTAATTTTTCCCCAATTTTCTAACGACGTCCCCAAAAGGAAACTTATCAACATGTTTCATCTAAAAAGAAACATTTCTCTGTTTGTTCATCTCACTTCAATGTTATTGCTGCAAAATGGGACCAACTGACCAACACACATATAATATATATATATATATATATATATATAGCTAATGTTAGCTTTCCAATTTCAACCCCCCCAACATGCCTTCATCATACCCTGGTTAGTGAAAATGTCTCATATCATACATCATATCACTTTAATTATATATATATATATATATATATATAACATATATAACATATATAATAATAGATCCATACTTGGTGTCTGTGTATTGATACAGTATTGTTACTAAAAATATTGCGATACTTTGCTGTATAGATTCCCCCCCCCCCCTAGTACACGACGTTTTGCAGTACCTCTGACACACAGCGGATGGAGGATATTAAGGTACTTTAAAACCAGACTGCAGCAGGACATTCAGAAACTGGATCAGAGGACATTCAGAACCCGGATCAGAGGACATCTAGAAACCCGATCTCGCTCAAAACAACATGGATGTTTTTTGTCCAAGTGTGTATGCGTGTGGAAGCACCAGAGACACAAAATAACCCCCCAAAATCCCAGAAAAAGTGAAAAGTTCTTCCTTGTATGTATGTATTACTATATCATATATAACTTGTACTGCAGTGTAATCTGAGTCCCAATGTCCCTGCAGGGTCCTGTATGAGGGGAAGGAGCAGCTGAAGCAGGGCTGGTTCGTCATCGAGACGACGCCCTACAGCCGCTCGGCCAACCTGAGCTCCGGCGGCGCCCCCACGGCCCACCGCGTGTTCCTGACGTACCGCCGGGCTCTGGACTCGCAGGGCCTCCACACGCTGGGCGTCACCGACATCGCCCTGCTGCTGCCCAGCAAATCAGAGGTCGCCCCGCACACCTTCTGCCGCGTCGACAAGAACCTCAACACCGGCATGGTGAGCACCGGGGCTTCTGGGAAGCCATTTTGTGTGTGTCTGTTGTTGTTGTTGTCGTTGTGAAAAAGACAGTTATCTTCAATTCAACTTCAATTTGCTCTGGAATCTTCCTCTTATGAGGTCATAAGGGGCAAGGTTAGTGTCTGTTGTGAAAAAGACAGCTATCTTCAATTCAACTTCAATTTGCTCTGGAATCTTCCTCTTATGAGGTCATAAGGGGCGAGATTACCTCCCCTTTCTCTGCTTTGCCCGCCCAGAGAATCTATTCTGTATTAATGTTGTTGACTGCAGCAGAACTTTGTTTTATTGTGTTTTTAAGACAGACTTTAAAAAGAAATAAAAGGTGAATCTCTTTATAAAATCTTTCAATGGCGGACATATTTTTATATTTAAGTTGAATTAATAATAATATAAAGTATTAATTGAATCTACACAGCTCCATCAAGAAGGAAATATGTCTCCGGGACCTTTTTAGCTTTGTTATTGTTGACTATACGCTCCTAAAACCGGCGCTAACTGACTGGGAATTTAACCCTTGTGTTGTCTTCCTGTCAACCATGAAAAAAAGTTAGCGCATTTTCTGACATTTTTGTCACTTTTTCAATGTTGTGGGTGTTTTTTCCTACTTTTTTTTTTATATTTTTAATGTAACGCTTATTTCAACGGCTAATTTTTAGTGACAAAAAACAACAATTAACTGAAAACGGGTCAAATGTGACCCAAGGACAACAGGAAGGTTAATGAAATATACTTTTCACATGTTAACAATTACCACATTTTCTGTTAAAAGTGGAGTTAATCACTAACTTTAACCCTCGTGTTGTCTTCCCGTCAACCAAAAAATGTTGTTTTGGTCATTTTTTTTCAACATCATTATCGCTTTTTCCAACATTTTTGTCAGTTTTTCAATGTTGTGGGTGTTTTTTGTGTTGTTTTGGGGGTTTTTTTCCTACTTTTTTGTCACTTTTTCAATTTTTTGGGTGTTTTTTGTGTTGTTTTTGGTGTTTTTTCCTACTTTTTTGTCACTTTTTCAATGTTGTGGGTGTTTTTTGTGTTGTTTTTTGTGTTTTTTCCTACTTTTTTGATATTTTTAATGTAACGCTTATTTCGACGGCTAATTTTTAGTGACAAAAAACAACAACAATTAACTGAAAACGGGTCAATTTTGACCCAAGGACAACAGGAGGGTTAATGAAATATACTTTTTCCACCTTTTCTGGTAAAAGAAGAGTTAATAAATAAAGTTAGCTTTAACACTCGTGGCGTCTTCCCGTCGACCTGCAACTTTGTGTTTTTGTGGTTTGAAATTTCAACAGTTTGTTGTTGTTTTTTTCTACACTTTTTGGCGTTCTTGTCAACTTTTTGTCACATTTTTGACGTTTTTTATTATTTTTGGAGTCAATTTTTTAACAATTTCTTTGTCGCTTTTTCCGATGGTTTTGATGGTTTTTGTTACTTTTTCCGATTTTTTTTTTTTTTGTCACTTTTTCAGCATTTAAAAAAATAATGTTTTTTTTTCTGCATTTTTGTAGTTTTTCAACATTTCAACGTTCTTTTGTCCTAGTTCTGATAAAGAGAGTTTTTGTAATTTGACCCGAGGACAACAGGAGGGTTAATGAAATATACTTTTCACATGTTAACATTTACCACCTTTTCTGTTAAAACACGAGTTAACCACAGGTGTGTGTGTGTGTGTGTGTGTGTGTGTGTGTGTGTGTGTGTGTGTGTGTGTGTGTGTGTGTGTGTGTGTGTGTGTGTGTGTGTGTGTGTGTGTGTGTGTGTGTGTGTGTGTGTGTGTGTGTGTGTGTGATCTGCAGTGGGGTCCCGCTCTCTATGTGTGCTATAAGAGAGCGGTGGCCAAAGCCAACGCCCTGGTCTACAAAGCCAGTGAGTATCTTCCCCTTCTGCACCTCACACTGTTGTGTCATCAGGGCACCGATGGATGGGCCAACACGCCAAAGTTAGGCTGAATCCCATTTCTCCATCTTACCCCTAGCCCTTACCTCCTACCCCTTACCCCTAGCCCTTACCCCTTACCCCTTACCCGCTAGCCCTTACCTCCAACCCCTTACCCCTAGCCCTTACCCCTTACCCCCTAGCCCTTACCCCTAGCCCTTACCCCTATCCCTAGCCCTTACCCCTATTCCTTACCCCCTACCCCTAGCCCTTACCCCTATCTTTAGCCCTTACCCCCTACCCCTAGCCCTTACCCATAGCCCTTCCCCCTAGCCCTAGCCCTTACCCCTTTCCCTAGCCCTTACCCCTATTCCTTACCCCCTAGCCCTTACCCCTATCCCTAGCCCTTACCTCCTACCCCTTACCCCTTACCCCCTAGCCCTTACCCCTAGCCCTTACCCCTATCCCTAGCCCTTACCCCTATTCCTTACCCCCTACCCCTAGCCCTTACCCCTATCCCTAGCCCTTACCCTACCCCTAGCCCTTAACCCCTACCCCTAGCCCTTACCCCCTACCCCTAGCCCTTACCCCCTACCCCTAGCCCTTACCCCCTACCCCTAGCCCTTACCCCTAGCCCTTACCCCTTTCCCTAGCCCTTACCCCTTACCCCTAGCCCTTACCCCTTACCCCTAGCCCTTACCCCTACCCGAAGCCCCTACCCCTAGCCCTTACCCCTTTCCCTACCCGTAGCCCTTACCCCCTACCCCTTACCCCTTACCCCTGGCAAGCCATACACTAGGGAAAACCCATAGATCGTACATTATATATATCGTTATACGGTGTATATATATTAGTCTATGGGGAAACCCTGTATTCAGATGCTAACTGCTGCATGTTGCAGGTCTGATCAGCCGGTACCCGGAGGAGGACCTGGAGGCGTTTCCTCTGCCGGAGTCGGTGCCGGTCTTCTGTCTGCCGATGGGCGTCACCGTGGAGAGCTGGCCTCTCAACACCAAGTACCAGCTGCCCGTCTTCTCCACCTTCGTCCTCACCTCCGCCTCCGGGGACAAGGTCTGAGAAGACACACACACACAGACACACAGACACACTAATGCACTTTACGATGGGTTTCATTGCTGATTAATGTGTGGATTATTTTCTGGATGAATGGATTTGTTGTTTGGTCTCTAAGATCAGAAAGTCAGTCAGAAAATGGTAAAACAATGTGGATCAGTGTTTCCCAAAAAGCCCAAGATGACGTCCTCAAATGCATGTTTTGTCCACAGTGGGGGTGGGTGGGGGGAATCGATACAGCATGTATCGATACACAGACGCCAAGTATGGATCTTATTATATATTATATATGTATTATATATTATATATTATATATGTGTTGGTCAGTTTGTCCCATTTTGCAGCAATAACATTGAAGTGAGATGAACAAACAGAGAAATGTTTCTTTTTAGATGAAACAGATGTTGATAAGTTGGAAAAAAGGTTATAAATTGCATTATATTGCAGAGAATATTGCAATATGTTTGCAATGAAATCACAATAATATCGTATTGTGGCCTAAGTATCGTGATGATATTGTGTCGGGAGGCGTCTGCTGATTCCCTGTTAAGTCTCCGTATCTATTCTGCTTTAAGCTGTGTCTGTCTGTCTGTCTGTCTGTGAAACCCTCTGCTCTCTCCCTCCCTGCAGGTGTACGGAGCAGCCATCCAGTTCTACGAGTCCTTCTCCAGGGACCTGCTGTCGGAGCGGCAGAGCGTGCGGCTCGGGCTGCTCAGCGTGGTGGACCGGCGGCCCATCACCAACCGCAGCCTGCAGGTGAAGAAGAGCATCTGTGTCCTCTCCCACTGGCCCTTCTTCACCGTCTTCCAGAAGTTCCTCACCTTCGTGTACAGATACTCCATCTCCGGACCCCACGTCCTGCCGCTCGAGAAGTCAGTGCTCCCATTTGTCCTTTACAGACCAAATCAGATGTTATGGATGAGTTGTTTGTCAAGGTCAAGGTCAAAGTTTATTTATAGAGCACATTTACAAACAGTCACTACTGCCCTAAAGTGCTGTACAGACACAGAGAACAGCATAAGATAAAATGCATAATAAATAGCCAGAAAAAACCCTTCTGAAACAGAACATGCCAAAAACAGATGAAAACTTTACTTAAAACAATAACAACAATAAGATGTCACAGCTCAGCTTATGGTAAAAGCCAGAGCAAAAAGATGTGTTTTAATAATAATAACTCTAATGTTGAATGTTAATACTGTATTCTTCTTGCAGCAGTCATCCCAAAAGGGTTGATTAAGAGAAGTCTAAGGCTGAAATATACAGTATGTGCACAAAACAAGACTGTCGTAATTTTTAAATCAATTATTAAAGCTGAAAATACTTACATTTATGGGTCTCTCTGGTCGATCTGGCAGCCATTGTTGCCTGTTGTGCAATGTGTATAATGGTTGCGTCCTCCCTAGGTTTTTTCATTCACTGTCTATTGTTTTAAAGGGCTATACACCCCTACCCCTCCATCAAAAAGAGTATTGGAACAGCACTTAGTCTCGGGTGAACGCGCAAAACCTAGGGGAAGGGGTAAGATTGAGAAATGAGATTCGGCCTAAGTATCTTAAAGAGACATTAACATGAGCACCAGAGTAATTCTGGCTAGGGTAGGGTAGGCTAGGCTAGGCTAGGGTAGGCTAGGGTAGGGTAGGCTAGGGTAGGGTAGGCTAGGCTAGGCTAGGGTAGGGTTGGCTAGGGTAGGCTAGGGTAGGGTAGGGTACGCTAGGGTAGGGTAGGCTAGGGTAGGGTAGGCTAGGGTAGGCTAGGGTAGGGTAGGCTAGGGTAGGCTAGGGTAGGGTAGGCTAGGGTAGGGTAGGCTAGGGTAGGGTAGGCTAGGGTAGGCTAGGCTAGGGTAGGGTAGGCTAGGGTAGGGTAGGGTAGGCTAGGGTAGGCTAGGGTAGGGTAGGCTAGGGTAGGCTAGGGTATGGTAGGCTAGGGTAGGCTAGGGTAGGCTAGGCTAGGGTAGGCTAGGCTAGGGTAGGGTAGGCTAGGGTATGGTAGGGTAGGGTTAGGGTAGGCTAGGGTAGGGTAGGCTAGGGTAAGGTAGGGTAGGCTAGGGTAGGCTAGGGTAGGGTGGGGTAGGATAGGCTAGGGTAGGGTAGGGTAGGGTATGGTAGGGTAGGGTTAGGGTAGGCTAGGGTAGGCTACGGTAAGGTAGGGTAGGGTAGGCTAGGGTAGGCTACGGTAAGGTAGGGTAGGGTAGGCTAGGGTAGGCTAGGGTAGGCTAGGGTAGGGTGGGGTAGGCTAGGGTAGGGTAGGCTAGGGTAGGCTAGGGTAGGCTAGGGTATGGTAGGCTAGGGTAGGCTAGGGTAGGGTAGGCTAGGGTATGGTAGGCTAGGGTAGGCTAGGGTAGGCTAGGGGGTAGGGTAGGGTAGGGTAGGGTGGGGTAGGGTAGGGTAGGGTAGGCTACGGTAAGGTAGGGTAGGGTAGGCTAGGGTAGGCTGGGGTATGGTAGGCTAGGGTAGGCTAGGGTAGGCTAGGGTAGGCTAGGCTAGGGTAGGCTAGGGTATGGTAGGGTAGGGTAGGGTTAGGGTAGGCTAGGGTAGGGTAGGGTAGGGTAAGGTAGGGTAGGCTAGGGTAGGCTAGGGTAGGGTGGGGTAGGATAGGCTAGGGTAGGGTAGGCTAGGGTAGGGTATGGTAGGGTAGGGTAGGGTTAGGGTAGGCTAGGGTAGGCTACGGTAAGGTAGGGTAGGGTAGGGTAGGGTAGGCTAGGGTAGGCTAGGGTAGGCTAGGGTAGGGTGGGGTAGGCTAGGGTAGGGTGGGGTAGGCTACGGTAAGGTAGGGTAGGGTAGGCTAGGGTAGGCTGGGGTAGGGTGGGGTAGGCTAGGCTACGGTAAGGTAGGGTAGGGTGGGGTAGGCTAGGGTAGGGTGGGTAGGGTAGGGTAGGGTGGGGTAGGGTAGGGTAGGGTAGGCTAGGCTAGGCTACGGTAAGGTAGGGTAGGGTGGGGTAGGCTAGGGTAGGCTAGGGTAGGCTGGGGTAGGGTGGGGTAGTAGGGACGCCCAGGAACGCCCATCCAGCTGTTTTTTGTAGCTAATGTGACTGTAGGGTTAGGTACCTAAACCTTTATTATGGCAGTTAAACGCGTGACTGACTGATGTTGTTTTCTCTCTCTCTGCAGACACATCTCCAGCTTCATGCACAACGTCCCGTTTCCTTCCCCCCAGCGGCCGCGCATCCTCGTTCAGGTACACGCCGAGACTCAAACCTTCAACATGTGATGCCTGTGTACTACGTCGGGTCGGCAACAATGACGCACAGTACGACTTTAGAAGTGCACAAGTATGGCGAGAGAAAAAAGTCTGTGTCCCAGAATCTGAACACAGAAAGGAATAAAATGTATTTGTTATCACAGGTTTATAAAAAACAGGATCAGAGGAAACCAGACTTTTAATGTCCTTTGACTTTATGTCCTTTACTTCCTCCTCCAACAGGGTGGAGGCGGTGATCTGGTCGCAACCTAAACTTGGTAATTGTGTCAGAAATCAGAAGCAGTCGTTCCAAATTGATCATTTCCAGTTAGCGGGCAAGATTTCTTGACATAATTCTTCCAATCAAAACATAATTTACTGATAATTGATCAGGTTTTAGCATAGCTGTATAATATTAATGGACAGAGCATGTGTGACGTCACCCATTGGTCTGTGGAGGTCTGATAAGAGTCGCCGAGTTTGTTGTCACGGGCTCAGCCGTCCTGGTAGAGGGAGGAGAGAGGGAGGAGAGAGGGAGGAGAGAGGGAGGAGAGAGGGAGGAGGGAGGGAGAAGAGGAGGGAGGAGAGAGGGAGGAGGGAGGGAGGCGAGAGGGAGGAGGGAGGGAGAAGAGAGGGAGGCGAGAAGGAGGAGAGAGGGATGGAGGCGAGAGGGAGGCGAGAGGGAGGAGAGAGGGAGGAGAGAGGGAGGTGAGGTGGAGGAGAGGGAGGCGAGAGGGAGGAGGGAGGGAGAAGAGAGGGAGGCGAGAAGGAGGAGAGAGGGATGGAGGCGAGAGGGAGGCGAGAGGGAGAGAGGAGAGAGAGGGAGGAGAGAGGGAGGAGGGAGGGAGAGAGGGGAGGAGGAGGGAGGCGAGAGGGAGGAGGGAGGGAGAAGAGAGGGAGGAAGGAGGAGAGAGGATGGAGGCGAGAGGAGGCGAGAGGGAGGAGAGAGGGAGGAGAGAGGGAGGTGTGAGGGTGGAGAGAGGGAGGTGTGAGGTGGAGAGAGGGAGGAGAGAGGAGGCGTGAGGGTGGAGAGAGGGAGGAGAGACGGAGGCGAGAGGTGGAGAGAGAGGCGAGAGAGGCGAGAGGAAGAGAGAGGGAGGAGAGAGGGAGGAGAGGGAGGCGAAAGGAGGAGAGGGGAGGCGAGAGGAGGAGGCGAGAGGAAGAGAGGGAGAGGGAGAGAGAGGGAGGAGAGAGGGAGGCGTGAGGGTGGAGAGAGGGAGGCGGAGGGAGGCGAGAGGAGGAGAGACGGAGGCGGAGGGTGGAGAGAGAGAGAGAGAGAGGGAGGCGAGAGGGGGAGGCAAGAGGGAGAGAGAGGAGGCGAGAGGGAGGAGAAAGGAGGAGAGAGGGAGGCGAGAGGGAAGAGAGAGGGAGGCGAAAGGGAGAGAGGGAGGCGAGAGGGAGGAAAGAGGAGGAGAGAGGGAGGCATGAGGGTGGAGAGAGGGAGGCGAGAGGGAGGCGAGAGGGGAGGAGAGGTGAGGAGAGAGGGAGAGAGAGGGAGAGAGGGAGGCAAGAGGGAAGAGAGAGGGAGGCGAGAGGGAGGAGAGGGAGGGAGAGAGGGGGAGAGGAGAAGAGAGAGGGAGGCGAAAGGGAGAGAGAGGGAGGCGAGAGGAGGAGGCGAGAGGAGGCGAGGAGGCGAGAGGTGAGAGAGGGAGGCGAGAGGAGAGAGGGGGCGAGAGGGAGGAGAGAGGGTGAGAGGGGAGGCGAGAAGGAGGAGAGGAGGCGTGAGGGTGGAGAGAGGGAGGCGTGAGGGAGGCGAGAGGGAGGAGAGACGGAGGCGTGAGAGGGGAGGCAGAGGGAAGAGAGAGGGAGGCGAGAGGGAGGAGGAGGGAGGCGAGAGGGAGGAGGGAGGAGAGAGGGAGGCGAGAGGGGAGGAGAGAGAGGAGGCGAGAGGAGGAGGGGGCGAGAGAGGGGTGAGAGAGGAGGAGAGAGGAGAGAGGGGGCGAGAGGGAGGAGAGAGGGAGGAGAGAGGGAGGCGAGAGGGAGGCGAGAGGGAGGAGAGAGGGGGGAGAGAGGGAGGCGAGAGGGAGGAGAGAGGAGGCGAGAGAGGAGAGAGAGGGAGGAGAGAGGGAGGCGAGAGGAGGCGAGAGAGAGGAGGAGAGAGGGAGAAGAGAGGGAGGCGAGAAGGAGGAGAGAGGGATGGAGGCGAGAGGGAGGCGAGAGGGTGGCGAGAGGGTGGCGAGAGGGAGGAGAGAGGGAGGAGAGAGGGAGGTGTGAGGGTGGAGAGAGGGAGGTGTGAGGGTGGAGAGAGGGAGGAGAGAGGGAGGAGAGAGGGAGGCGGAGGGTGGAGAGAGGGAGGAGAGACGGAGGCGTGAGGGTGGAGAGAGGGAGGCGAGAGGGAAGAGAGAGGGAGGTGAGAGGAGGAGAAAGGAGGAGAGGGGGAGGCGAGAGGAAGAGAGAGGAGGCGAAAGGGGAGAGAGGGAGGCGAGAGGGAGGAGGCGAGAGGGATGAGAGAGGGAGGCGAGAGGAAAGAGGGGGGCGAGAGGGAGGAGAGAGGGAGGAGAGGGGGAGGCGAGAGGGAAGAGAGAGGGAGGCGAAAGGGAGGAGAGGGGGAGGCGAGAGGGAAGAGAGAGGGAGGCGAAAGGGAGGAGAGGGGGAGGCGAGAGGGAAGAGAGAGGGAGGCGAAAGGAGGAGAGGGGGAGGAGAGAGGGAGGCATGAGGGTGGAGAGAGGGAGGCGAGAGGGAGGAGAGACGGAGGCGTGAGGGGAGGAGAGGGAGGCGAGAGGGGGAGGCAAGAGGGAAGAGAGAGGGAGGCGAGAGGGAGGAGAAAGGGAGGAGAGGGGGAGGCGAGAGGGAAGAGAGAGGGAGGCGAAAGGGAGGAGAGGGGGAGGCGAGAGGGAGGAGGCGAGAGGGATGAGAGAGGGAGGCGAGAGGGGCGAGAGAGGGGTGAGAGAGGGAGGCGAGAGGGGCGAGAGAGGGGTGAGAGAGGGAGGCGAGAGGAGAGAGGGGGGCGAGAGGGAGGAGAGAGGGAGAGAGAGGGAGGCGAGAGGGAGGAGAGAGGAGAGAGGGGGCGAGAGGGAGGCGAGAGGGAGGAGAGAGAGGAGGCGAGAGAGGAGGGAGAGGGAGGAGAGAGGGGGGAGAGGAGGAGAGGGGGCGAGAGGGAGGAGAGAGAGGGGTGAGAGAGGGAGAGAGGGAGGCGAGAGGGAGGCGAGAGGGAGGAGAGAGGGAGGCGAGAGGGAGGCGAGAGGGAGGAGAGAGGGGGGAGAGAGGGAGGCGAGAGGGAGGAGAGAGGAGAGAGGGGGCGAGAGGGAGGAGAGAGGGAGGAGAGAGGGAGGAGAGAGGGAGGCGAGAGGGAGGAGAGGGGGAGGCGAGAGGGAGGAGAGAGGGAGGAGAGAAGGAGGAGAGAGGGAGGAGAGAAGGAGGAGAGAGGAATGAGAGAGGGATGAGGCCCCCCCCCCTGCAGGAGATCAGATATAATGCAGCTTTAAGGAGTCCCCCCCCTGTAAGGAGTCCCCCCCCCCCTGTAAGGAGTCCTGGAGCACTTCTGCACTTGCAGCCCTCGCCGAACTAGACCCTCTGTCCATTAATGTTATCCAGTCTGTGGGTTTTAGACGTGATTTCAATCAGCTGCATGCAGGTGGGTCATCATACTGGATCACAGCATGGGCCAACATGGAGACTATCATCTGTTGTTTGTGTCGGGATTGTCTTTAAATGTTATTATTATAAAACGTATATTAATAGCCAACAAATTCCTAAAATTTTAAAGATTTTGGTCGTCATTCAGGTCAGTTATGGGAACAGCTGGATCCATCGGTGAAACAAC
>JABXJD010000112.1:1185000-1210000 GCA_013375575.1 Percina caprodes
CACACACACACCCTCTCTCTCCCTCTCATTAAGGCCAGTATAATAATGTGTCTCTGTGGTCTCTGTGGTCTCTGTGGGTCCAGATGAGCTTCCCTCTGCGGTGGATCTGTCCCTACATCCCTCTGTGTCCGCTGCAGATGGCCGACGTGCTGCTGGCGCCGATGCCCTTCATCGTGGGCGTCCACTCCAGCTACTTCGACCTGTACGACCCCCCCACTGACGTGGTGTGCGTCGACCTGGACACCAACACCATCTTCCAGTGAGTATCAGTGGCAGTGCTGCCCGCTCCGCCTGTTAGCTGTTAGCTGTTAGCTGTTAGCCGTTAGCCGTTAGCTGTTAGCTGTTAGCTGTTAGCCGTTAGCTGTTAGCTGTTAGCTGTTAGCTGTTAGCTGCACTCTAACGGTAGCAGGAGAGGAGCTTTTATTACCTTAAACCAGGATTTCACAGAAAATGAAATCTTCTTCTTCTTCTTCTTCTTCTTCTTCTTCTTCTCCTCTCTTCTTCTCCTCCTCCTCCTCTCTTCTACTCCTCCTCCTCTTCTCCTCTTCCTCCTTTCACTCCTCCTCCTCTCTCTCCTCCTTTTCCTCCTCTTCCTCCTTTCCCTCCTCCTCCTCTCTTCTCCTCTTACTCCCCTCCTCCTCCTCTCTCTTCTCTCCTCTTACTCCTCCTCCTCTCTCTCCTCCTCTTCCTCCTTTTCCTCCTCCTCTCTTCTCATCTTACTCCTCCTCCTCTCCTCTTCTCCTCTTCCTCCTTTCACTCCTCCTCCTCTCTCTCCTCCTTTTCCTCCTCTTCCTCCTTTCCCTCCTCCTCCTCTCTTCTCCTCTTACTCCCCCTCCTCTCCCTCCTCCTCTCTTCTCCTCCTCTTACTCCTCCTCCTCTCTTCTCCTCCTCTTCCTCCTTTTCCTCCTCTCTCTCATCTTACTCCTCCTCCTCTCCTCCTCCTCTTCTCTCTTCTTCTTCTT
Source organism: Percina caprodes (assembly GCA_013375575.1). Lineage (NCBI taxonomy): Eukaryota > Metazoa > Chordata > Actinopteri > Perciformes > Percidae > Percina > Percina caprodes. The sequence goes on from JABXJD010000112.1 coordinate 1,185,963, forward strand.
CTTCTCCTCTCTTCTCCTCTTCCTCCTCCTCTCCTCTCCTCTTACTCCCTCCTCCTCCCTCCTCTCTCCTCCTCTTCCTCCTTTCCTCCACCTCCTCTCTTCTCCTCCTCCTCTCTTCTCCTCTTACTCCTCCTCTTCCTCCTCTCTTCTCCTCCTCCTCTTCCTCCTTTCCCTCCTCCCCCTCTCTTCTCCTCTTACTCCTCCTCTCTCCTCTTCTCGTGTCTCAGGTCTGACGACAAGAAGCCGTTGTCATGGCGATCGTTACCTAGGAAGCCCGGCAAGACCCTGTTCAACACCCTCACCAACCTCCACAGGACGCTGGAGAAGAGTGAGTGTCAATCACAAGGCGCTTTTCAAAATAAAGTGACGAGTGCTTCATTTTGTTTTCGTCCTTTTCTGCTCTTATTTTGACGTTTTTATCAATTTAATTCAATTTTTTTTGTCACTTTTTTAAATGTTTTTTTAACTTATGTTTTTGTCACTTTTTACAAAACAAATTTGTCATTTTTTTCATTTTTGATGTTTTTTTTGTCACTTTTTCAGCGTTTAAGAAAAGAAGGTTTTTGTTGATTTGTTTTCCTGCGTTTTTGTAATTTTTTCCAACATTTGTCACTTTTTTCATAGTTCTGATATAGAAACGGGTCAAATTTGACAACAGGAGGGTTAAATAAATACAGACAAGTCAGTTTTTTAAAAAGATCAACGCTAAAGTATGATCTGGCAATGAAAGACGAGCCTTTGTCTTACTTATTTCCTTTTTAATTTCCTGCGTCCTTGCATTTAACATTAAATTTAAATATATATCACATATCTTGTATAGAGTGACTTCATTTTACCAGAGAATGGTTTTTGCCATCATTAGATAATTAAAATCGGATACCCTCTGCTGTATTCTCCTCCCTGTCCTGCAGTTTGCACCCCCGGCCAGGAGGAGGCGACGCTGGAGTTCCTGTTGACGGACTACGACCAGATCTACCGGAGCCAGAAGCAGCTGGAGCTGGAGATCCAGGAGGCGTTCCTCCGCTTCATGAGCTGCCTGCTGCGCGGATACCGGACGTTCCTGCTGCCCATCACCCAGGCGCCGTCGGACACCACCACCGACTGCAGCTCCCTGTTCAACCTGCAGGGTGTGTGTGTGTGTGTGTGTGTGTGTGTGTGTGTGTGTGTGTGTGTGTCAGAAAACATGTTCAGTTTAATTTGATAAAACACAGAAAAGCAAGAAATGTCCATACTTGAAGGTGCAGAAAATGCATGCATTCCCCCTGCTCTCATTCCCCCTGCTCTGGCGTTTCCCTCTCTCATTCCCCTGCTCTGGGGTTCCTCTCTCATTCCCCTGCTCTGGTGTTTCCCTCTCTCATTCCCCCTTCTCTCATTCCCCCTGCTCTGGCATTTCCATCTCTCATTCCCCCTGCTCTCATTCCCCCTGCTCTGGCGTTTCCCCCTCTCATTCCCCCTGCTCTGGCGTTTCCTCTCTCATTCCCTGCTCTGGCATTTCCATCTCTCATTCTCCCTGCTCTCATTTCCCTGCTCTGGCGTTTCCTCTCTCATTTCCCTGCTCTGGCGTTACCCTCTCTCATTCCCCTGCTCTGGGGTTCCTCTCTCATTCCCCTGCTCTGGTGTTTCCCTCTCTCATTCCCCTGCTCTCATTCCCCTGCTCTGGCGTTTCCCCTCTCATTCCCCCTGCTCTGGCGTTTCCTCTCTCATTCCCCAGCTCTGGCGTTTCCCTCTCATTCCCCTGCTCTGGCGTTTCCCTCTCTCATTCCCCCTGCTCTGGCATTTCCATCTCTCATTCCCCCTGCTCATTCACCCTGCTCTGGTGTTTCCCTCTCTCATTCCCCCTGCTCTGGTGTTTCCCCCTCTCATTCCCCTAGCTCTGGTGTTTCCCCCTCTTATTCCCCTGCTCTCATTCCCCTTGCTCTGGTGTTTCTCTCTCATTCCCCCTGCTCTGGCGTTTCCTCTCATTCCCCAGCTCTGGCGTTTCCCTCTCATTCCCCTGCTCTCATTCCCCTGCTCTGGTGTTTCCTCTCTCATTCCCCAGCTCTGGCGTTTCCCCTCTCATTCCCCTGCTCTCATTTCCCCTGCTCTGGCGTTTCCCTCTCATTCCCCTGCTCTCATTTCCCTGCTCTGGCGTTTCCCCTCTCATTCCCCTGCTCTCATTTCCCTGCTCTGGCTTTTCCCCTCTCATTCCCCTGCTCTCATTTCCCTGCTCTGGCGTTTCCTCTCATTCCCCCTGCTCTCATTTCCCCTGCTCTGGCTTTTCCCCCTCTCATTCCCCCTGCTCTCATTTCCCCTGCTCTGGCTTTTCCCCCTCTCATTCCCCCTGAGACTTTTGGCAACACCAACGCCAACGTTTCTCCGCCTGTTTGGGTCTCATCGGTCACAACGTCTCGTTCGCCGAGGCTTAAAGCTACTGACGTTACCATGGCAACAACAGCGAGTGTACACCCGCTGCCTCCTGGTTCTGTCCAGTACGCCAGGATGTTGAGGAGATATGAGGTTTGGGCAGAGATGGAGAGGGAGGAGCATTAGGGATCAGGTCTGACCGTGATGGGCGGCGTCTCCCTGCAGGGTTCCTGAAGTCTCGGGATCGAACGCAGCAGAAGATCTACAGTCAGCTGACCCGGACCCAGATGTTCACCCAGTTCATCGAGGAGTGCTCCTTCGTCAGCGACCGGCACGCCTGCCTCGAGTTCTTCGACGAGTGCGTCCAAAAGGTCAGTTACGATAATACGCTGTTACAATAATGGTTTTAATTTAGCAGCTTTTAGTTAGGGTTTTAGTCAATTTTTGAACCCCCCCTCTTGAATTTTTTACCTTGTTTTGTCACTTTTTCCAATTTTTTTGAGTTTTTTTCGTCACTTTTTCCAATTTTTTTGAGTTTTTTTCGTCACTTTTTCCAATTTTTTTGAGTTTTTTTCGTCACTTTTTACAATTTTTTTTCGTCACTTTTTACAATTTCTTTTTAAATGTTTTTTTGGTCACTTTTTTATGTTATTTTGTCAATTTTTTTTTCACTTTTTCCGGGTTTTTTTTTTTTTGTTGTTGTTTTTTGGTCAAACCAACTCCGTTCATTCAGTTCTTCGACGAGTGCGTCCAAAAGGTCAGTTACGATAATACGTTGTTACAATAATGGTTTTAATTTAGCAGCTTTTACCGTCACAGCGGTCTTCACCAGAGATTCTCCCCCCCACCATGACGCTTTGGGGTTTTTTTGGGGGGGGGGGGGTTCTACACTTTTCTCAACGTTTTTGTCAATTTTATTCCAATTCTTTTCACTTTTTTGACTTTTTTTAAATTATGTTTTAGTCCATTTTTTAACCCCCCTCTCGCATTTTTTACCTTTTTAAAAAAAAACTTTTTCCAATTTTTTTTAAGTTTTTTGTCACTTTTTCGGATTTTTTAAAATGTTTTTTTGGTCACTTTTTATGTTATTTTGTCAATTTTTTTTTTTTCACTTTTTCCGTGTTTTTTTTAAAATATTTTTTGGTCACTTTTTTATGTTATTTAAAAAAAAGAAATTTGTCACTTTTTCCGTTTTTTTTTTTAATGTTTTTTGGTCACTTTTTAATGTTATTTTGTCAATTTTTTTGTCACTTTTTCTGATATTTATCTATTTTTTGGTCACTTTTTCAGCGTTTAAAAAAATAATGTTTTTATTTATTTATTTTCCTGCGTTTTTATAGTTTTTTTCCATCATTTGTCACTTTTCCGACGTTCTTTCTTCATAGTTCTGATATAGAAAGTCTTTGTAAATTTGCAAATTCGACCCGAGGACAACAGGAGGGTTAAAAAAAAAAAGAATATTTAATGTTTTTGATGTTTTTTTTGTTACTTTTGTGACGTTTTTTTAATTATGTTTTAGTCAATTTTTAATATTTTTTTTGTCACTTTTCCGATGTTTCAGATTTGTTTTTTTTTTGTTTTTTTGGTCACTTCCCAATGTTTTTATTCGGGTTTTTGTCACTTTTTCCGATGTTTTTGATGGGTCACTTTTTCAACGTTTAAAATTTTTATTTATTTTTTGTAGTTTTTTTTCATCTTTTGTCACTTTTTTGACTTTCATTCTTTCTTCATAGTTCTGATATAGAAAGTTTTTGTAAATTTGCAAATTCGACCCGAGGACAACAGGAGGGTTAAAAAAAAAAAACAATATTTGATGTTTTTGATGTTTTTTTTTGTCATTCTTTCCAATTTTTTTTGTTACTTTTGTGACGTTTTTTTAATTATGTTTTAGTCAATTTTTAATATTTTTTTTGGTCACTTTTCCCGATGTTTCAGATTTGTTTTTTTTTTGTTTTTTGGTCACTTTGTCCGATTTATTTATTTATTTTTTTGATCACTTTCCCGATGTTTTTATTGGGGTTTTTGTCACTTTTTCCGATGTTTTTGATGGGTCACTTTTTCAGCGTTTAAAATTTTTATTTATTTTTTTGTAGTTTTTTTCCATCATTTGTCCCTTTTTTCAACGTTCTTGTGTCATAGTTCTGATATAGAAAGATTTTGTAAACAAACTCAAACAAACTCAGTTCATTCAGTGAGGCCCGAGCCCAGAAAACATGCTAATAACACATTAAATGCGTATTCTAACGGTGTCTGTCCCCAGGTGGACGTGGAGAAGCCAGAGGACGTGAGGCTGATCGATCTGGACGAGACTCACAGCGGCGAACACACCGTCTTCATCATGCCGCCCGAAGAGCCGCAGGAAGCCGACGGCTCCGAGTGTCCCGCGCTCTACAGGTGAAAAAGCTCTTTAACATGCCACGTGGTCTGGATTAGAGCGCGACCGGTAAAGGACACATTTTAAGGCCGATACCTATAACAAATATTTACAAATCTGATATTCTGATATATCGGCTGATATCTATATTTAACAAATATATCCAGAAACGCGTTACAAGACATCAACAGATATCCCCAACATTAGTTATTTATGAGTTCTCACTAAAATAATATGATGATAATTTGTTTTATTGTCGCAACAGGACATCAAAATATATTGAAGTTCTGATAATTAATGTGTCTGCTGCTAGAACTCTATGTGGTTTCATCTGGTCTCTAATCTGAGCTGCTAGAACTCTATGTGGTTTCATCTGGTCTCTAATCTGAGCTGCTAGAACTCTATGTGGTTTCATCTGGTCTCTAATCTGAGCTGCTAGAACTCTATGTGGTTTCATCTGGTCTCTAATCTGAGCTGCTGGAACTCTATGGTTTCATCTGGTCTCTAATCTGAGCTGCTAGAACTGGTGATTTCTGAGGCTGGGGACTCAGAGGAACTTATCTTCAGCAGAGGGGACTCTTGGTCTTCCTTTCCTGGGGGGTCCTCATGTGATGAACTTATCCTCACTTATCCTTGTGGTCACTTTTCCGATGTTTTGTGTTTTTATTTTTATTTTTTTGTCACTTTTTCTTTTTTTTATTTTCTTTTTTTTTCGTGATCACTTTTCCGATGTTTTTGATATTTTTTTGTCATTTTTTACGATTCTTTTTTTTTGGTCACTTTTCCGATGTTTTTGATGTTTGTTTTTTTTTGGTCACTTTTTCCGATGTTTTTTACGATTCTTTTTTTTTGGTCACTTTTCCGATGTGTTTGACTTTTTTTTTTTTTTTTGGCCACTTTTTCCAATTTGTAGGCCTTTATTGACAGGACATCTGAAGACATGAAAGGGGAGACGGGGGGGGGTTGACATGCAGCAAAGGGCCACAGGTCGAGCAAGAAACCTCTATAAATGGGCGCCCGCTCCACCAACCGAGCTACCCGGGCGCCCCATTAATCAAGCTTAACTGGGACGTTGTGTGTGGAGATGAAGCTGCAACACAACAGTGTTTTAATGTGTTTAACTTTGTGTTTTCTGATTATTTCCTTCCATGTGTCCAGTTATGAAACCTTCCCCACCCTGAGACCGGAGCTCTTTGACCGGCCGCAGGACCAGCTCCGGGTCCCGGCGAAGGGCAGCGCCCCCAGCAGCCCCGCCCCCCGCCGCACCAAACAGGTACAACAACACACAGCTGTTAAGAACATGTATATACGTATAACCTGCATGGAAAGGGCAATCAAAGGGGTGATTTTTCTTCATAAAACAGGCTAAAGTAACTAATTTACCCTCATTCCCAATATTCAGAGCCCTTTTTCATCTCTTTTTTTCCAAATATAACTACAACTTGATAAAGAAACCATTTAAAAGTTGGTTTATCAGCTTTACAGCTGGAACAGCGTGTGTGCGTCACATATAGCAGCGCAGCTGTTTGTATGTTGGCGGCCATGTTATCGAATCTTTCCCGCCACACCGGAAACCCCCCTTTTGCCCCCTTGTGGCGCGGGGTGCTCCATAGACTGTAAAATAGCATTATATTTTACAGTCTACGATTGTGACCCAGAAGAACAGAGGAGGAGCATTGTTAACAGTCTTACTGTGTATCATTATATTTTAATGCATTACTATCAATAATTCACTGCTCATCCAATATTCAGAACCCACAGACTGTGTGAGCGGGAGAAAAACATCAACTGCATTAGTTATTTTTAGCTCTTTAAGAGAATAACAATGTGTGTGTGTGTGTGTGTGTGTGTGGTCTTGTTTAACTATATTCGTGGGGTCCAAAAACCAGGAGATCAGTATACTTGTGGGGTCCTGACAGCTTTGTGGGGCCAAAATGCTGGATCCCACAACTTTAAAGGGCTTTGTGTGTGTGTGTATGTGTGTGTGTGTGTGTGTGTGTGTGTGTGTGTATGTGTGTGGTCTTGTTTAACTATATTTCTGGGGTCCAAAAACCAGGAGATCAGTATACTTGTGGGGTCCTGACAGCTTTGTGGGGCCAAAATGCTGGATCCCATAACTTTAAAGGGCTTTGTGTGTGTGTGTGTGTGTGTGTGTGTGTGTGTGTGTGTGTGTGTGTGTGTGTGTGTGTGTGTGTGTGTGTGTGTGAGTCACCCCTGTTCTTTCTATCCACGGTAGGAGATCTGCAGCAGGTTAGGTGCAGCGGGCGAGCCGTTTTAGACTGAAGCTGAATGAATGAATCTAAAAGCCTTTTCTCAGATCTAATGACAGTAGTTGGACTTCTTTAGCGTTACGTTTTGTCTTTAAGCATTTTGTTATTATGTGCTTGTTATCATCAGTTTAGACATCTTAACCCTGGTGGTGTCTCCACTCCGGGACCCTCTCGTGTCCCTCGGGTCAAACTGACTTATTTGGGGTTTTAAAAACAATTCTGAAATAAGATTTTCCTTCATAATCTATCAACAAATATCATCTTTATCTCCATTTCCAGCAGCTGAGATAACATCTATGTTCAGGGAATGAATCAGTCTCTACTAGAACACTATTAAAGATGGAAGTGGGGTTCGTTTTTATCATCAGGTTATAATTCATGTTAAAAATCACTATGGAAACAACATAAGTGTCATATCCAGAATAATGTTCTGAGTCAGGAATACATGTTTATCAGGAAATAAGGTAAGGTGCTGATTTCAGGTAGAAAACATGGAACTGGGACCATTTTTCTTCTTAGAAACATTAGAAATGGGTTAATTTGACCCGAATATCATACAATTATACAATGTATAATCTTGATATCTTGATATACATTATCATATTAAATCATCGCCCATGTGATTGTAACTTGTGTTTTACGTCCCAGGAGATCAAGTTGGCCCAGAAGCGAGCTCAGAAGTACTCAGGGGTGCCGGACATGTGGTCCAAGTGCCTGCTGGGTCACTGCTACGGCCTCTGGTTCATCTACCTGCCCACCTTCGTCCGGGCGGAGAGCGCCAAGGTGCGCGCGCTGCACACGGCCTACGATGTCCTCAAACACATGGAAAACCGCAAGGTGGTGCTGCCGGACGAGGTGAGACGCTGGCCGGGTCAAAGGTTACCGCTACGGGGACGTTGTTCTGGCTTTGGGGTCCGTTGTTGTAGTCTATATCATAGGGGGACCATATGTTGATTTCCAGGAAAGACACTCCGACGGCCTCGAAACACCAACTCAGACGGGCTTCTCAGAGGTTAATGAACTTGCTGGTATAGAAAATAACGTATGTAATAAAATATGTAGCGATATAATCGCTCTTTCAAATAAATAAATATGAAATAATCTAATTATGACCTATTCTGTGTCAGCTTCAAAATCCAGCTTTTTTTTTGGTCACTTTGTCCGTTTTTTATTTTTTTTTTCGATCACTTTTCCGATGTTTTTGATGTTTTTTTTGTCACTTTTTCCGTTGTTTTTATTTTATTATTATTTTTTTTCACTTTTCCGATATTTGTGATGTTTCTTTGTCATTTTTTACAATTCTTTTTTTTGTCACTTTTTAGATTTTTTGGGGTCACTTTTTCCGATTTTTTATTTTTTATTTTTATATATATATATATATATATATATATATATATATATATATATATATATATATATATATAGGCAGCCTCTCAATTACGTCATACCACAAAGTACCGTAGTATTGTGTGCAAAGCGCCGGTCAATTTAAGTACACGCTTAATGCTAGCGGTCCCATGAAAAACAGTGATAGCAAGGTTAAGAACTACACACACACACACACACACACACACACACACACACACACACACACACAGAAAAGGCCCAAAATTGAGCAACATCCTTTTTTGGTGTTGGCGTTGACTCTGGTGGATTCATGAGGACTACGGTTAACTGCTCCGAATGTTTTTAGTGAACTTCTGATAATTCGACTGACAAGTGAAATCGAGGCTACTGATTACATGTTACTTTTAAAGCTACACTGTCTGAGTGTGTGTGTGTGTGTGTGTGTGTGTGTGTGTGTGTGTGTGTGTCAGGTGTGTTACAGGATCCTGATGCAGCTGTGTGGTCAGTACGGTCAGCCGGTCCTCGCCGTTCGAGTCCTGCTGGAGATGAAGAAGGCTGGAATCACACCCAACACCATCACCTACGGATACTACAACAAGGTCCGCACATATCACACACACACACACACACACACACACACACACACACACACACAGCGGCCTGAGTTCGTGTCCGACCTGCGGCCCTTTGCTGCGTGTCATCCCCCGTCCCTCCCCCTTTACTGTCTATCCACTGTCACTAAAAAATAAAGGGAAAAGCCCCAAAAAAGTAACGATTTTTAAGATTTTAGGGCATTTTTTCCCTTTAATAGATACGCTGCAGGACTCAGCCAACATGGGGCGCACGCTCTTACTGGTTGAGCTAGAGCCCGCCCCAAAATCTTAATAATCTTTAAAAAAAAAAAAAAAAAGGACCGAGCTCGGGGTTGACACCAGAACTTAACACCTTGGCTAAGGTCACCTCAAGGTCACAGGTGTGTTTGTTGATAAAAATGCTCAACCTGCGCAAGCTCGATACGGAATATATTCAGTGCTAAGCTCTTCCTCTGGCGATCATCCAGGATTCATAGAACCGTAGTTACGTTCGTAACTTTCGAATTCTTCAATGTACTTTGTTTTTTAATGTTATGTGAAACACAATCAATTAATGATCTGAAACCTGTCCTCAGGCGGTGCTGGAGAGCAAGTGGCCGTCCACCAGTCAGGGAGGACGTCTCCGCTGGGCCAAGCTGAGGAACGTCCTATTGGCTGTGGCCTTGTTCAGACAGCCAATCAAACACCGTCAGAAGAGCGGATCAGTGGGCTCACGTGGAGGTCAGAAAACACTCACAAAATAGATATTTTCTGTACTTGTACTTTTACTTTCCGTGTTCTGCTCCTTTCTTCTCCACCCCTAAATCTCAGAGGTAAATATTTAGGGCTGGGTATCGATACCGACCCCTTAACCCTCGTGTGGTCTTCCCGTCAAAATCAGAAATCAACACTAGTTGATGCTCTTTAATCAATGTTTTTAGCTTTTTCTTACGTTTTTGTCCCTTTTTTCAACACTTTTTTCAATGTTTGTCACTTTACGACGTTTAACACTACGTAACACTAACTTATTAACTTTAGTTTTACAATTATTTTTGAAATTTATGGTCAATAAACCTCATTTATAGGAAATTTTACCTAATGTTTGAGTTAGAAAAGCAGAAATTAGGAATTATTGAGACTAAAATTAAAGGAATGGATGTTGATGATAATCACAGACTGGAATATGTCAACTTTTACTCTCAATACTATTTCAAAAACACTTCAATTTGGTTTCAAATGCTATAAAATTGAATAAGACGCCCCAAAATTAATGAAAGTAGAGATTTGTACTTGGCAAAGAGCGTTGTGTGGAATCAATCATGTTATTTTGGGGAATTAAAAAGATCATTGATATAGAACAACATGAGGACAACTTGAGGATTAAGATGGAAGATATATGGCATGTATCACATCACAATCTAAGTTATTCTGTCCGTGTTCTTCCAAAGAAGCGCTGTTGGACCCCGATCAGATGCCCCGCCCCCACTCGACTCTGATTCGCCAGTCCAGTTGGAGCGGCCTCTCAGAAAGCTCCAGTCACGAGTCTCTGACGGGCTCGATGGTGAAGAGCAGCAGCCTGAACAGCATGAAGACGCCGACAGACAGTAAGACCTGCACCACAACTCCCCACCCCCCCTTACCTGCACTGACCACGCTTACATGCACATAATATTCAGATGAAAAGGCGACAAAAAGGCGACAAAAGGGCGATGAAAAGGCGCCTTCAAACCAGTTTCTACCGATGTTATGTAACCCTGGTCGTCAACAGAGACTCAGATTGGACAGATAGTCTAGCTAGCTGTCTGGATTTACCCTGCAGAGATCTGAGGACCAGGTAACCATAGTCCTCAGATTGGACAGATAGTCTAGCTAGCTGTCTGGATTTACCCTGCAGAGATCTGAGGACCAGGTAACCAGAGTCCTCAGATTGGACAGATAGTCTAGCTAGCTGTCTGGATTTACCCTGCAGAGATCTGAGGACCAGGTAACCATAGTCTTCAGATTGGACAGATAGTCTAGCTAGCTGTCTGGATTTACCCTGCAGAGTCCTGAGGACAAGGTAACCATAGTCCTCAGATTGGACAGATAGTCTAGCTAGCTGTCTGGATTTACCCTGCAGAGACCTGAGGACCAGGGTGGGGGGGATTTGTTCATGAAGTGGTACCTTTCTATTTTGTTATAAAAACAAAAGGTGTGCTCGTTATTGCTCTAGTCTAAGACTATCTAAGTATATTTTTATTATCTGTATTCATATTTTTCCATTCCGAGTGCTTATTTATACAACGGTTAGACTCAATATCATCTGTTCTGCTATATTATTTAATTACATATTATTCTATTTAATTTCACGTCACTTATTCACTTACATTGGAATATTTTTTGTACTACGGCCACCTAACGTTACTTAACATCTTTTAAATAATGCCTCTTTACATTCATTGAGTACTTTTGCACATTGTCTGTGATTTGCCGGTTTTTGGTTTGGTTGTTGTTGTTTTTACTGTAGAAAACTGCAACAAGGGATCGTGTCCCCATCGTGTAATGAGTAAAGTGTCTTGTCTAATCTTCTGTCCCGTGTTTTGACTCGTCTTCCTCTCTCTACTCCCCGTCTCACAGAGGTGAAGCTCTGCAAGAAGACCGTCCTCCATAACACAGGGACCAACGGCGGCGACCCCGTCTCCCGTAAGCCTCCGATGGGACGCAGAGACACCCCCACCCTGCCTCCGGCGCCCCTGGGGTGTTCTGGTCCGCGCGAGCCAGGTCTGCCTCTCCACCTTCTACAAAGAGTGTGCAGAGTCGGCCGACTCGGAGCCGGACTGCAGCTGCCAGCCGCCAGAGAGAGACTACAGGTCGGTGACCAGCAGAAAACCACTAGTCTTACATGGATGTTAAACTCACTGCAATGAGATCTGAACTGGTTTCTGAAGCCGTTTACCCCTCCCGGTGTCCTCCTGGAGTCCTACTGGTGTCCTCCCGGTGTCCTCGGGGCAAATCTGACCCTTTAAAAAATGTCTATATCTGAAATATGAGTTTCTTTTTAACCAAATTACCACAAAAAATGGATTCCTTCCAACGCTCTTTGCAAATACAACTGATCACTTTCATTCCTCTGATCTTAACTATTAGTCCAAATAATTCATAATTTCTGCTTTTTTAACCCTCGTCTGGTATTCAGGTCAAATTGACCCATTTCTAATGTTTCTAAGAAGAAAAATGGTCCCAGTTCCATGTTTTCTACCTGAAATCAGCACCTTACCTTATTTCCTGAGATAAACATGTATTCCTGACTCAGAACATTATTCTGGATATGACACTTATGTTGTTTCCATAGTGATTTTTAACATGAATTATAACCTGATGATAAAAACGAACCCCACTTCCATCTTTAATAGTGTTCTAGTAGAGACTGATTCATTCCCTGAACATAGATGTTATCTCAGCTGCTGGAAATGGAGATAAACACAATATTTGTTGATAGATTATGAAGGAAAATCTTATATCAGAATTGTTTTTAAAACCCCAAATAAGTCCCGGGTCAGTTTGACCCGAGGGACACGAGGGGGTCCCGAAGGTTGAGACACCACAAGGCTTAACTCTAATATCAGGTATAATTCTATATAAATGAGGGTTATTGACCATTAATTCCAAAAAGTAGTAAAACTAGTAAGGTGGAAGTAGTGGAAACTAAAAAAAAGTCTGAAAAAGGGACGAAAATGTCCACGAGGGTTTTAACGTTAATTCTTCTTTATGCCCTTCAAAGCAGACAAGACCATCAGCAAGAATATTTGCTATTTCTTCTTCATGAAGATATTCTTAGTGCCTTCCCTATTTCCTCTTTCTATTAGGGCTGCAGCTTTCTGGTCTCTGAAATGTCAGAAAACGATGAAAAATGAGGATCAGGGTTTCCCCAAAGCCCAAGATTACGTCCTTGAATGTCCGGTTTGTCTTGAAATCCAGCTTAGGTTCACAGAGGAGAGAAGAAACTAGAACTTATTCACATTCAACAAGTTGACATCAGAGTTTAAAGCAAAAAAAACCCTTCACATAGGCCTACAGTTAGTTGCGTGGATTGTAGATGTTGGATCGTTGCCAGGCAACACACTCCCAGAAATGGTGCTTTTAACCTTTTTAAATCCACCTTTTTGCTTGATTTTGTCTATTTCCCACAAGGGAAAAGCTCATAACAGAAGAACCACAAGGCCAAAATGTCTGCTAAATTCTTCTAGCAGGGCTGTAGTCAACACCACCTTAGTCAAGTCCAAGACCAGGACTAGTCAAGTCCAAGTCAAGACCGAGTCCAAAAAGGTTTGAGTCCGAGTCAAGACCAAGTCCAAAAAGGTTTGAGTCTGAGTCAAGACCAAGTCCAAAAAGGTTAGAGTCCAATACAAGACCGAGTCCAGGACAGAATAAAGGTCTTATGCATGACAGTATTAAGACAATCATTTTGGGTTCCACTTTCCCTCCAATATTATTATCAACATAATTAAGACACCTGGACTCGGTCCAGACCAGAAGCCATATTGGGCAAGACCAGCGGCCGAGACCGAGACAAGTCCGAGTCCAAATACTAGCGAGTCCGAGGCGAGTCCAAGACCATAGAAAAACGGTCTTGAGTCCAAGACCCGAGTACTACAGCCCTGTCTTCTAGTTTCTGAAGATGTGCTTGAATAGCATGTGATTAAGACACAACATACACTACAACAGTTCTAACATGGTTCTAACTTATTACTATAGTTAATAGTAATATTAATATTTTTATTGTTATTTTGGTCGCCCAAAATCGTAATTTTTTCATCTAAAACATACTTTGTGCCACACTGCAGAACACAACACATACCTATTACACACCTGGTCAACAAGACCTCCATAGAAAGGGTTTTGGGTTTAACCCTCGTGTTGTCTTGGATGTTGATGATAATCACAGACTGGAATATGTCAACTTTTACTCTCAATACTATTTCAAAAACACTTCAATTTGGTTTCAAATGCTATAAAATTGAATAAGACGCCCCAAAATTAATGAAAGTAGAGGTTTGTACTTGGCAAAGAGCGTTGTGTGGAATCAATCATGTTATTTTGGGGAATTATAAACAACATTGATATAGGACAACGGGTCCATTTGACCCGAGGGCACCATGAGGGATGAGTCCTTGATATGTAACGTGTCATAACTCCCTTTAACCCGCAGACCTGCAGCGACTCTGGACTCGGCCGGCAGGAATAAAGTCGTAGACGAGAACTACAACAACGTCTCGTCCCCGAGCCGCGGAGGACTGGCAGGGAAACTGCAGCAGCTGCTCACCCCCACCAGACACCGAGGGTCTAGCCGCCGGGCCGCCAGCGTGGACGCCCGGCGCCCCGGCGGCGGAGGGGGGGGGATCGGGCGAAGGGTCTCGGAGCAGAGGCAGTCTCGGAAAGCTCAAGTGGCTGAAACGCTGCTGAAAGCCAAGGAGAGGCTGGTCAGCGCCACCTCAGAGGTCGGTCCGCCTCGGCTGCAATCAGCTGGTTTTATCCTGCTCACACCAGCTCTGTTTCCATCCACACGGTTTCATCTGAATTAGGTGATATTAAATGAAAAATGTCTTCTGGAAACAGTCAAATTCGATGAAATTTCATGAATATCGACTAATGAAATACATTCAGTCTCATCTGATTTTCTCTTGATGATATTCGTCTTATGTGATAAACGCTGAATGAATAATGAGTTGCGATTAAGTTTTAGGTCATTTTATGGTCGCAACCCGCCACAAAACAAAGAAGAAGAACTTGTAGTTCATTTCCTCCATGGTGGAAATGAACTACATGGGGGGGGGGGCAACGAAGACAGACGGACGAGGAGACGAGAGACTTTCTGGATTTAATTGATCAGGAACTCGTGAAGGAAATGGCCGACAAAGGTTAGGACAAGCCGTGGGACGTCCTGGGAGACAATGGAAGACGCTCAGACAGAGAGACATGTCTCAAAAAAGAGTCTCGCAGCAGTGCCGGGGGCATCTGCATCGTCATAGCGACGTGTTGATAGCGTGGTCGTTGTTGTCTTATTATAGCTCGATATGTCTCTACCAGCTGGAACATGAGCTCTATTACAACTTGAATGTTGTGATCATGTGATGTAGACGGGAGCCATTTTGTCTAGAAACACGTTTTTTGTTGTTGAAAGTTGTGCGATTCATTCCTTAAAATGTCTCCAACCAATTCGATATACCGGTCTGACCCTAAAACAGCGTCATGTGACGTCATCGCCAGGTTTTTATTGGCTGTAAAGCCGTTGGATGGAAACACACTGTTCACCGAACTTCAGATAATTTGATGGACACGGGGACGGAGACGTAGCTCGTGTTATTTTCTCATTTAATCTGAATGCATGTTGTCTTCTCTCAGAGTTCGTTGTCTGTAGGAAGTGACCTCGACTTGACGGACATGCCCAGTCCGGCCTATCCTCTGCGCCGGTCCTGGGACGCCAACCAAGAGGGGGCGGGGCTTGAGGTAAATGATTTATTGGGTTTTTGATTGGTTCGTTGTTACGTCCTCGTCTCCTTTGTGTTGCTGACTTTGGTTACAGGCTCAGATTATTCTAATAAAAGACAAGATTCTAACTAAGCTGTTGACATGGCTGTCTCTACCTCCCTCCCTCCCTCCCTCCTTCTCTCTCATTCCCTTCCTCTACCTCCCTCCCTCCCTCTCTGTCTCTCCTCCCTCTCTCTCTGTCTCTACCTCCCTCCCTCCCTCTCTGTCTCTACCTCCCTCTCTCTCTGTCTCTACCTCCCTCCCTCCCTCTCTGTCTCTCCTCCCTCTCTCTCTGTCTCTACCTCCCTTCCTCCCTCTCTGTCTCTACCTCCCTCTCTCTCTGTCTCTACCTCCCTCCCTCCCTCTCTGTCTCTACCTCCCTCTCTCTCTGTCTCTACCTCCCTCCCTCCTCTCTCATTCCCTTCCTCTACCTCCCTCCCTCCCTCTCTCTCTGTCTCTACCTCCCTCTCCCTCTCTGTCTCTACCTCCCTCCCTCCCTCCTCTCTCATTCCCTTCCTCTACCTCCCTCCCTCCCTCCCTCTCTGTCTCTCCTCCCTCTCTCTCTGTCTCTCCCTCCCTCCTTCTCTCTCATTCCCTTCCTCTACCTCCCTCCCTTCCTCTCCCTCTCTCCCTCTCTGTCTCTCCTCCCTCTCTCTCTGTCTCTCCCTCCCTCCTTCTCTCTCATTCCCTTCCTCTCCCTCCCTCTCTCTCTGTCTCTCCTCCCTCTCTCTCTGTCTCTCCCTCCCTCCTTCTCTCTCATTCCCTTCCTCTCCCTCCCTCCCTCTCTGTCTCTCCTCCCTCTCTCTCTGTCTCTCCCTCCCTCCTTCTCTCTCATTCCCTTCCTCTCCCTCCCTCCCTCCCTCCTTCTCTCTCATTCCCTTCCTCTACCTCCCTCCCTCCCTCCCTCTCTATCTCTCCTCCCTCTCCCTCCCTCCCTCTCTGTCTCTCCTTCTCTGTCATTCCCTCCCTCCGTCTTTCTCTCTCTCTCTTATTCCCTCCCTCCTTCCCTCCCTCTCCCATTCTCTCTCTTTCTCTCTCCCTCCCTCTCATTCCCTCCCTCCCTCTCCATCCGTCTCTCTCTCCTCCATCCGCCCCCCGTCTGTCCAGGTCTTGATGTCCAGCTGCTCTCTGTGTCGCAGCTGTAACTCTCTGGTCTACGACGAGGAGATCATGGCCGGCTGGACGTCGGACGACTCCAACCTGAACTCGTCCTGCCCGTTCTGCAGCGCGTCCTTCGTCCCGTTCCTGAACGCCGAGCTCTGTGACCTGGGACCCGTCGTCAGGTGCACACATAATAACACAATATATCAGATATATCCTGAGGGCCCGGTGCACGGTGGTGCACACACCCTTAACACTCATGTTACCCCCATGTTGTCTTCATGTTGTCCTCATGTTGCCCCCATGTTGTCTTCATGTTGCCCTCATGTTGTCCTCATGTTGCCCTCATGTTGACCTCATGTTGTCCTCATGTTGACCTCATGTCGCCCTCATGTTGTCCTCATGTTGCCCTCATGTTGCCCTCATGTTGACCTCATGTTGCCCTCATGTTGTCCTCATGTTGCCCTCATGTTGTCCTCATGTCGCCCTCATGTTGTCTTCATGTTGCCCTCATGTTGCCCTCATGTTGTCCTCATGTTGTCCTCATGTTGCCCTCATGTTGCCCTCATGTTGTCCTCATGTTGTCCTCATGTTGTCCTCATGTTGTCCTCATGTTGTCCTCATGTTGACCTCATGTTGTCTTCATGTTGTCCTCATGTTGCCCTCATGTTGTCCTCATGTCGCCCTCATGTTGTCTTCATGTTGTCCTCATGTTGTCCTCATGTTGTCTTCATGTTGTCCTCATGTTGCCCTCATGTTGCCCTCATGTTGTCTTCATGTTGTCCTCATGTTGTCTTCATGTTGTCTTCATGTTGACCTCATGTTGTCATCATGTCGCCCTCATGTTGCCCTCATGTTGTCTTCATGTTGCCCTCATGTTGTCCTCATGTTGACCTCATGTTGACCTCATGTTGTCTTCATGTTGTCCTCATGTTGTCCTCATGTCGCCCTCATGTTGTCTTCATGTTGTCCTCATGTTGTCCTCATGTTGTCCTCATGTTGTCTTCATGTTGCCCTCATGTTGCCCTCATGTTGTCCTCATGTTGCCCTCATGTTGACCTCATGTTGTCCTCATGTTGTCCTCATGTTGTCCTCATGTTGACCTCATGTTGTCCTCATGTTGACCTCATGTTGTCCTCATGTTGTCCTCATGTTGTCTTCATGTTGTCCTCATGTTGCCCTCATGTTGCCCTCATGTTGTCTTCATGTTGTCTTCATGTTGTCTTCATGTTGTCTTCATGTTGACCTCATGTTGTCATCATGTCGCCCTCATGTTGCCCTCATGTTGTCTTCATGTCGCCCTCATGTTGTCTTCATGTTGTCTTCATGTTGCCCTCATGTTGTCCTCATGTTGACCTCATGTTGACCTCATGTTGTCTTCATGTTGTCCTCATGTTGTCCTCATGTCGCCCTCATGTTGTCTTCATGTTGTCCTCATGTTGTCCTCATGTTGTCCTCATGTTGCCCTCATGTTGTCTTCATGTTGTCTTCATGTTGTCTTCATGTTGACCTCATGTTGTCATCATGTTGTCTTCATGTTGACCTCATGTTGTCGTCATGTTGTCTTCATGTTGTCTTCATGTTGACCTCATGTTGTCTTCATGTTGTCTTCATGTTGTCATCATGTTGTCTTCATGTTGTCTTCATGTTGTCATCATGTTGTCTTCATGTTGTCTTCATGTTGTCATCATGTTGTCTTCATGTTGTCTTCATGTTGTCTTTATGTTGTCTTCATGTTGACCTCATGTTGTCATCATGTTGCCCTCATGTTGTCATCATGTTGTCTTCATGTTGTCATCATGTTGTCATCATGTTGTCTTCATGTTGTCATCATGTTGTCTTTATGTTGTCTTCATGTTGTCTTCATGTCGCCCTCATGTTGTCTTCATGTTGTCTTCATGTTGCCCTCATGTTGTCCTCATGTTGACCTCATGTTGTCTTCATGTTGTCTTCATGTTGTCCTCATGTTGCCCTCATGTTGTCCTCATGTCGCCCTCATGTCGCCCTCATGTTGTCCTCATGTTGTCATCATGTTGTCTTCATGTTGTCTTCATGTTGACCTCATGTTGTCATCATGTTGTCTTCATGTTGCCCTCATGTTGTCATCATGTTGTCTTCATGTTGTCTTCATGTTGACCTCATGTTGACCTCATGTTGTCATCATGTTGTCTTCATGTTGTCTTCATGTTGACCTCATGTTGACCTCATGTTGTCTTCATGTCGTCTTCATGTTGTCCTCATGTTGCCCTCATGTTGTCCTTATGTTATCCTCATGTTGTCCTCATGTTGTCCTCATGTTGTCTTCATGTTGTCCTCATGTTGTCCTCATGTTGTCCTATATCAATGTTCTTTATAATTCCCCAAAATAACATGATTGATTCCACACAACGCTCTTTGCCAAGTACAAATCTCTACTTTGTCAATAACTGCTCATGCACACGCGTCCTCCCCTTCTCCGCGTTTCCCCTCTATATGCATATATATATATATATATATATATATATATATGCTACTTGTCGCAAAGTGACGCATGTGCGACTCAACTCTGCCCTCTCCTCACATCGGGGAGGGACACCTGCTGTAAGTAGGCCCTAAAACGTCCCTTGTCTTTGTCCTCTTAGTGTGGAGCGCACCAACTGGAACGTGGAGGAGGAGGTGGAGAGTGCTGTGCGGCCCCCCAGTGGCCAGGAGGCCTCCCTGCGACACCAATGTAACGGTCTGAGTGAAGACTCGAGCTCCGAGACCAGCAGCTACTCGGAGAACAGCAGAACCACCACGGTAACACACTCCCTACATCACGTGTGTCCATGTGTCAAACTAGTTACTAGCTAGTTGCCAGGGCAACCCACCCCAAAAACCTATTACAACACTCCTTTGGTCCGTATGTGGACTTGAACCAGCAACACTCTTTAACAGAACCTCCGGGCGCTCCTCGCCGTTCCAGACCCGGGGGTCCAGTACGAGAGGTGGAGACATTAATCCCCCGGAGAGAGGAGAGTTGAGGACCCGGAGGCGCACGGCGGACTGCCGGGGCGAGGTTCCGAGGTTTTGGTTCAGGCCCGGGAGTCACCGGAGGCGCGTTCTCTATCCACAGCCGCCACGTCATCACCCTCAGCCCTCGGGCAAAGGCGCCGGAGTGCGCGTGGCAGAGGGAGTTGAGTACGGAGGTCTCCGGTCGGACACTGATCCAGACTAAGGGGTTGGTAGGAACGCCACGGCCGCGCCCCCCACCGTCCCGTCTCCGTGTGAATTCTTCTGCAACATTTTATGGTGCAAATGTTTCTTTATGTAAAGGAAGGCAGCACGGCGGCCGTCTGCTTTCCGCATCGACGCCGGGAAAGCAGACGGCCGCCGTGCTGCCTTCCTTTACATAAAGAAACATTTGCACCATAAAATGTTGCAGAAGAATTCACACAAATACAGAAAATTAAGTGTTTGAAACACAATTTTGCTCAAAAGTGGACCTTTTAAACCCCCCCCCCCCACCCCCCCGGGGATGGGCCAACTATTTGCCATGACATAGAAATAAAAAAACTATATAGTCAAATGGATTATACAAAGCCTTAATGTCTTTTTAAATATATTTTTGGGCATTTTCAGCCTTTATTTTGACAGGATAGCTGAAGATATGAAAGGGGAGGGGGATGACATGCAGCAAAGGGCCGCAGGTCGGAGTCAAACCCGGGCCCGCTGCGTCGAGGAGTAGACCTCTATATATGGGCGCCCGCTCTACCAACTGAGCTATCTGGGCGCCCACAAAGCATTAATGTTAACAAAAAAGGGGGCAGTAGCTCTGTCCGTAGGGGGTTGTGAACCTGAGGGTCGCAGGTTCAAGTTCGGACCAAAGTACGGTGTGTGTGGACTGGTATCTGGAGAGGTGCCAGTTCACCTTCTGGGCACTGCTAAGATGCTCTTGAGCAAGGCACTGAACCCCCAACTATTGGCGCCTTTCCATGGGCAGCCCCCCCACTCTGACATCTCTCCATTAGTGCATGTATAGCACCTGAGCTTGTGTGTGTGTGTAGTTCCTGTGTGTAATGTGTGTAATAACAACAGAGTGTATATTGTAATTTCCCCTTGTGGGACTAATAAACAGTATAAATTATCAAATTAAATGATTATCTATTATATAATGATTACTTCTTCAGCGCTACTCTCCACGCTTCCCGTCTCGCTGACCGTCTGTACGGCTCTCTTCCTCCAGGGTTCGCGGTGGGCGCCAGCCCCCAGGTGACAGTCGCCTACCTGAGTCCTCTGGTCCTGCGGAAGGAGTTGGAGAGTCTGCTGGAGAACGAGGGCGATGCGGTCCTGGCCCAGCCCCAGTTCCTGGACAACCACTCCATCATCTTCTGGAACCTGGTCTGGTACTTCCAGCGCCTCGGGTTGCCTAGCAACCTGCTGCAGCTGGTCCGAGCCTCGCCGATGGTCGGCCAGCTCACACAGGTAGCGGTGACATACAGGTCGCGGTGACATACAGGTCGCGGGACATACAGGTCGCGGGGACATACAGGTCGCGGGGACATACAGGTCGCAGTGACATACAGGTCGCGGGGACATACAGGTAGCGGTGACATACAGGTCGCGGGGACATACAGGTAGCGGTGACATACAGGTCGCGGGGACATACAGGTAGCGGTGACATACAGGTCGCGGTGACATACAGGTCGCGGGGACATACAGGTAGCGGTGACATACAGGTCGCGGGGACATACAGGTAGCGGTGACATACAGGTCGCGGGGACATACAGGTAGCGGGGACATACAGGTAGCGGGGACATACAGGTAGCGGTGACATACAGGTAGCGGGGACATACAGGTAGCGGTGACATACAGGTAGCGGTGACATACAGGTCGCGGGGACATACAGGTAGCGGTGACATACAGGTCGCGGTGACATACAGGTCGCGGGGACATACAGGTCGCGGTGACATACAGGTCGCGGGGACATACAGGTCGCGGTGACATACAGGTCGCGGTGACATACAGGTAGCGGGGACATACAGGTCGCGGGGACATACAGGTCGCGGGGACATACAGGTCGCGGTGACATACAGGTCGCGGGGACATACAGGTCGCGGGGACATACAGGTCGCGGTGACATACAGGTCGCGGGGACATACAGGTAGCGGGGACATACAGGTCGCGGTGACATACAGGTAGCGGGGACATACAGGTAGCGGGGACATACAGGTCGCGGTGACATACAGGTCGCGGGGACATACAGGTCGCGGTGACACACAGGTAGCGGTGACACACTACACGCTACAGTTGTGTCTTACCCCTCCTGGTGTCCTCCTGGTGTCCTCGGGCCAAATCTGACCCTTTAATAAATGTCTATATCTGAAATATAAGTTTCTTTTTAACCAAATTACCATAAAAACATGGATTCCTTCCAACAATCTTTGCAAATACAATTAATCACTTTCATTCCTCTGATCTTAACTATTAGTCAAAATAATTCATAATTGAGGGAGAGAGAGAGAGAGAGAGAGAGAGGCATCCAGTAGCAAGACAAACATAACACATATATCATACATATACACACATATATCAAATATATACACACATATATCATACATATACACACATATATCACACATATATCACACATATATCACACATATATCATACATATATCATACATATACACACATATACACACATATATCATACATATATCATATATATACACACATATACACACATATACACACATATACACACATATATCACACAAATACACACATATACACACATATATCATACATATACACACATATCACACATGTATCACACATATACACATATATCATACATATATCATATATATACACACATATACACACATATACACACATATATCACACAAATACACACATATACACACATATATCATACATATACACACATATCACACATGTATCACACATATACACACATATACATAAAAATCACTCACATAATTTTAAATGGTTAACAATGATGAAGTGAATACAAGGTAAATATCAAGTTTCCACTTCCTGTTTTTAAGATTGGTTAGACAGCAACGCTCTGATCCACAGACTCTAACTCATCGTGTGTGTGTGTGTGTTGTGCGTTTCCCAGTCGGACAACTCGGCCGTGAGGGTGCGGCTCCTCTGGGACACCCTGACCCCCGACACGGACCAGTGGCCGCCGCTCTACATCCTCTGGAGGATCCACAGTAAGACTAAAAGTTCAGTTTTAGTGTCAAATCACAACAGAAGTTATCTCAGGACACTTGACAGGTAGAGCAGGTCTAGACCGCTCTATAATCTACAGATAGAGCAGGTCTAGACCGCTCTATAATCTACAGATGGAGCAGGTCTAGACCACTCTATAATCTACAGATGGAGCAGGTCTAGACCACTCTATAATCTACAGATGGAGCAGGTCTAGACCACTCTATAATCTACAGATGGAGCAGGTCTAGACCACTCTATAATCTACAGGTAGAGCAGGTCTAGACCACTCTATAATCTACAGATGGAGCAGGTCTAGACCACTCTATAATCTACAGATGGAGCAGGTCTAGACCACTCTATAATCTACAGATGGAGCAGGTCTAGACCACTCTATAATCTACAGATGGAGCAGGTCTAGACCACTCTATAATCTACAGATGGAGCAGGTCTAGACCACTCTATAATCTACAGGTAGAGCAGGTCTAGACCACTCTATAATCTACAGATGGAGCAGGTCTAGACCACTCTATAATCTACAGATGGAGCAGGTCTAGACCACTCTATAATCTACAGGTAGAGCAGGTCTAGACCACTCTATAATCTACAGATGGAGCAGGTCTAGACCGCTCTATAATTTACAGATAGAGCAGGTCTAGACCACTCTATAATCTACAGATGGAGCAGGTCTAGACCGCTCTATAATCTACAGGTAGAGCAGGTCTAGACCACTCTATAATTTACAGGTAGAGCAGGTCTAGACCACTCTATAATCTACAGATGGAGCAGGTCTAGACCACTCTATAATCTACAGATGGAGCAGGTCTAGACCACTCTATAATCTACAGATGGAGCAGGTCTAGACCGCTCTATAATCTACAGGTAGAGCAGGTCTAGACCACTCTATAATTTACAGATAGAGCAGGTCTAGACCACTCTATAATCTACAGATGGAGCAGGTCTAGACCACTCTATAATCTACAGATGGAGCAGGTCTAGACCGCTCTATAATCTACAGGTAGAGCAGGTCTAGACCACTCTATAATTTACAGGTAGAGCAGGTCTAGACCACTCTATAATCTACAGATGGAGCAGGTCTAGACCACTCTATAATCTACAGATGGAGCAGGTCTAGACCACTCTATAATCTACAGATGGAGCAGGTCTAGACCGCTCTATAATCTACAGGTAGAGCAGGTCTAGACCACTCTATAATTTACAGATAGAGCAGGTCTAGACCACTCTATAATCTACAGATGGAGCAGGTCTAGACCACTCTATAATCTACAGATGGAGCAGGTCTAGACCACTCTATAATCTACAG
>JABXJD010000112.1:1215000-1217500 GCA_013375575.1 Percina caprodes
GTTTGAGTTAGAAAAGCAGAAATTAGGAATTATTGAGACTAAAATGAAAGGAATGGATGTTGATGATAATCACAGACTGGAATATGTCAACTTTTACTCTCAATACTATTTCAAAAACACTTCAATTTGGTTTCAAATGCTATAAAATTGAATAAGACGCCCAAAATTAATGAAAGTAGAGATTTGTACTTGGCAAAGAGCGTTGTGTGGAATCAATCATGTTATTTTGGGGAATTAAAAAGAACATTGATATAGGACAACATGAGGACAACATGGGGACAACATGGGGACACCATGAGGACAACATGGGGACAACATGAGGACAACATGAAGACAACATGGGGACAACATGAGGACAACATGGGGACAACATGGGGACACCATGAGGACAACATGGGGACAACATGAAGACAACATGGGGACAACATGAGGACAACATGGGGACAACATGAAGACAACATGGGGACAACATGAGGACAACATGGGGACAACATGGGGACAACTTGAGGACAACTTGGGGACAACTTGGGGACAACATGGGGACAACTTGAGGACAACATGGGGACAACTTGAGGATAACTTGGGGACAACTTGGGGACAACATGAGGACAACATGGGGACAACATGGGGACAACTTGGGGACAACATGGGGACAACTTGAGGACAACATGAAGGCAACATGAAGATAACATGAGCGTTAGTCACTACTTGCTCCAAAGATAATTGCTGTCACTCTCACTTTCTCCCTCGCTCTATCTCACACACACACACACACATGCATACATACATATGCTGGCTCGAGGCACACACCAACACACAGACCCGAGGGCAAAGACTGCCGGGCAGCTTTAATGTGGAGATTTTTGTAGTTTTTCCTGTGTGATCATGGTGGCCCACTAACGCTTTTAGACAGCTGGAGACGTGAAGGTCTTGTAGGACTGTGAAGATCCAGGAATTGGCCCAAAAATTTGAACATTGACAACGGCCTCCTTAGCCCCGTTCCCGCCCCAGGGAGAATGAATGTGTATGCATGAGCATTGATTGATTAGCAGTTAGACACCCCCCCCCCCCACCACTGGCCCTGATTGGTGCATCTGAACAGGGAGCGGTGTATTTTTGCAAATCGCACTACAGGCTGTAGGTGGCGCCACAGGAGCCGACCTGCTTCATGTAGTTCTACTGGAACAGGCTCAGTTTCAGCAAATAGGACAGAAAGTTAGTTTGATAAGGCTTACGTACTGCACCTTTAAGAACTCCTGATTTAATGTAACAGCTCGACAAAATGACAGGAAATGCCCCTTTAACCCTCGTGTTGTCCTCCCGGGTCAAAAACAGACAAAAATTTGACATTTTCGTCCCTTTTTCTGACGTTTTATAGTCTCCACGACCACCACCTTACTAGTTTTACCACTTTTTTGGAATTCATGGTCAATAATCCTCATTTATATAGAATTATACCTAATATTTGAGTTAAAAAGCAGTAATTATGGATTATTTTGACTAATATTTAAGATCAGAGGAATGAAAGAGCGTTGTAAGGAATCCATTTTTATGGTAATTTGGTTAAAAAGAAACTCATATTTCAGATATAGACATTTTTTAAAGGGGTCAGATTTGACCCGAGGACACCAGGAGGGTAAAACGTGACTCACCGGAAAGTTTAAGATGATGTAAAAACATCACAATATTGCATTCACTGATTATTATGACCTCTGTGTAATACTTGTAAAAATCTGTATTATAACAAAGTTATTTATGACTGAATTAAACCGAGAGAGACTAATAATGTGCCAGTTAAAGGACATTTTCTCATCTGCAAGTTATTTTGCAGCAGACTCTGAGCTGCCAAATGGGACAAAGATTATGGATATGGTTATTTATTATGTTATTTATTATGTTATTTTTTCTTTGGATTTGACTTAAAGGGAGCTTGAGAAAAAGTCTTAACTTTAGGGAGAAAATTAAAGGATCAGAAGAACTTTAGGAAGAATAAATGGACGAGACTTTAAGTGTCTGTTTGAGACGAGACTTTAAGTGTCTGGTTTGGGACGAGACTTTAAGTGTCTGGTTTGGGACGAGACTTTAAGTGTCTGTTTGAGACGAGACTTTAAGTGTCTGGTTTGGGACGAGACTTTAAGTGTCTGTTTGGGACGAGACTTTAAGTGTCTGGTTTGAGACGAGACTTTAAGTGTCTGGTTTGGGACGAGACTTCAAGTGTCTGGTTTGGGACGAGACTTTTGGTGTCTGGTTTGGGACGAGACTTTTGATGTCTGGTTTGGGACGAGACTTTAAGTGTCTGTTTGGGACGAGACTTTAAGTGTCTGTTTGGGACGAGACTTTAAGTGTCTGGTTTGGGACGAGACTTTAAGTGTCTGGTTTGAGACGAGACTTTAAGTGTCTGGTTTGGGACGAGACTTCAAGTGTCTGTTTGGGACGAGACTTTAAGTGTCTGGTTAGGGACGAGACTTTAAGTGTCTGGTTAGGGACGAGACTTTAAGTG
>JABXJD010000112.1:1227500-1265000 GCA_013375575.1 Percina caprodes
TTTCTATGCGACATGCAGCAGAACAGCGTGAAAAATGCGCCAAAAACAGAAGGGAACAAGTGCCAAAAATCGGTAAAAATACTGCTAAGAACAGCAAAAAATGTGCCCAAAACTGTGAAAATAGTGCCGTAAAAAGTCGGAAAATCCAGCCAAAAACAGTGGAAAAGCACCGTTATGAACAGCGAAAAAAGCGCCAACAACAGTGAAACCCCCCCCCACCATAACCAACAAAAAGCACCGCCAAGAACAGCAAAAAAGGGCCAAAAACAGTGAAAAATGCATCAAAGTAAGTCAAAGAGCGTTAATATCTCCATATCTGGTCCTAAAACACTGGAAAGATAGAGCTGGTAATAAAAATACATGACGCTTAAAAAGCTCAAAGACCAAACTTAAAGCTGAAGAGGTCCCACTGCGGTCATGAGACCTGTTTGGTCAGGTGCTGCCCAGAAACGGCTCTGGTGTTGCCCCCATGAGATTAGTGTTGGTTTCATAGCTGGCGAGGGAGGCAAATAACCAGCAGCCACTGGCGTCTGTCAGCAGCATTCGGCTGGTAGATGGTGCTGATTTGGAACCTGGATCCGGGTTTATTTATGGTTTTATGTCCTCTGTATCTCAGGCCTTTATGAGAAGGATGTTGTGGTCCGAACGGGAATCTAACCCCCTGCCCTCTGCGTTAATAAAAAGACTTTGACCTAGACCTGTTTTTTTTTTTATTTGTGTTTTGCATCTTTGCAAAGTCAGAAGTAAAATAAGGCAGTAGCTGCAGGGAGCTGGGTTGGGAACCAGAGGGTCGCTGGTTCAAGTCCCTGGAGGTAGGGGGGTGTGTGTGTGTGTGTGTGTGTGTGTGTGTGTGTGTGTGTATATGTGTGTGTGTGATTACTAACAAAAACATAATGTAAATTGTTATTTACACAATAATCACTGGGTTTCCAAAGAGTTTTTTTGTTTTTGTTTTATTTGTCAGGTTTTTTCGACAATTCTTTTGATGTTTTTGTCGCATTCTTTGACTTTTTTTTGGACAATTTATTTCAAAGACGTCCCCTGGAGAGTTGGACATATGATTCATAATAATTAGAGCCTTTGATGTGATGATGGAAACAATCTTTGGTACAAAAAGTTATTTCCCCATAGTGATACTAACAAAAACAATGTAAGTGTACATTTTAATTTCCCCACAGGAGATCAATCAATAAAATGTAAAAATTATAAAAAAAAAAAAAAGAAATTGGGGAGGGGGCACTGGGGTCCAACCGCTCTCAATTAATAAACCTGGACTTTTTTTTTTTTTTGACAATTCTTTTGACGTTTTTGTTGCATTTTTGGAGTTTTTTGACGTGTTTTCTCAACGTTTTTGTCGCCCTAGTTATAGATCTCACCCCCCCCTCCACCCCCCCATGTTGAACCCAAAGTTACGCCCTTGCCCCCTGTCAGTGTGTCCAAAAATAAACGATTGTGTTCAATGGAAGACAAAAAAAAAAGTATTTTTTTTTGCCCCAAGACATTTCAAAATAAAAGCTTTTAAAGCTGTAATTGCAAACCGGCCCATGCCTATATCACTCAACGGCTGCCTCCCTTTGGTCATTTTGAGTTTTCATGAAGTTTTTGAATAAAACTACTTTAAGGAAAGCGTTCTTACATCGCGCCGCGTCACAGGTGAACTACGTACATCTGCTAGATGAATAAAAAGTAGAAACATGCTGCAGGCTACGTGTGAGTCCAACAAGACACGTTGTTCCTGCTCTTCAGATATGTGCAGTGTGTATTTGGTATGTGTGTGTGTGTGTGTGTGTGTGTGTGTGTGTGTGTGTGTGTGTGTGTGTGTGTGTGTGTGTGTGTGTGTGTCTGAACACAGCAGGCAAAAGGCAAAAACTAAAAAATCAGCAAACAGAAAATCACCAAGTAACATCATTAGTTCATTATCCATATTGTCTTTCACTGCATCGATGCAGAGTCATCCACGTCGGCATGGTGATGCAATGATTAATTTCGACACACACAGACATGCACACACACACACACACACAAACATATTAAGACCCAAGCGCACAAGTATAAACCTGAAGCCCCTTCCGTGGACCACAGTGAAAGGTCTGCGTGGAGCCTCGGCACGACCATGAATCACGCTGTAGTCTTCCACCCGTCTGGGGAAACACTGATATCACGAAGCCAAGTCTCAGACGATATCTAGCCTCATTTATCGATGTCAATATAATATCGATAAATTACCCAACCCTACAATGACCCTCCCGACCTGGAGAGGGCAGACCTCGGTCCATCGGGTGGAGGGGGGGCGGAGGAAGATCCTCTTTTCTTCCTTAAGCTCCTAATCAGAAACAATCCTCTCACGGCCTCGCCTCTCTTCTCCATTTAACGAGGACACTTTGTAAAGCAGAGGACGGAGGAATCGCTGCTACGGCTGGTGTTTCAGGAGAGGAGGTCGTGGATGTGGTGTAGCCAGCGCTGTCTGGGGGGTGGTCTCTGTAGGACGGAGGCCAACGCTGTCTGGGTCCATGGCTGGGGGGTGGTCTCTGTAGGACGGAGGCCAGCGCTGTCTGGGTCCATGGCTGGGGGGTGGTCTCTGTAGGACGGAGGATGATGAAGACACACCAACCTGATCAAAGGTGATTCAACCTGCTGCTGATTTGTGTTGTCGTCTCCACGAACAGGAAACATATTTGGTTATTTAAAAATCCGATATGCTGATATATATATATATATATATATATATATATATATATATATATATATATATATATATATATATATATATATATATATATATATTTAAAATCCAGAAACGCGTAAAAAACATTAGTTATTTGTAGTTATTTATGAGTTCTTGGAATCATTTATTTGTCATTATAAATGATTCTGATTAATGAATATTTTAAAAAGAATTTGCCATTATAAATGCTGATCCTGTCCATTCATAACAAGAGTAGTTATCTCAGGATACTTTACAGGTAGAGCAGGTCTAGACCGCTCTATAAACTACAGATAGAGCAGGTCTAGACCGCTCTATAAACTACAGATAGAGCAGGTCTAGACCGCTCTATAAACTACAGATAGAGCAGGTCTAGACCGCTCTATAAACTACAGATAGAGCAGGTCTAGACCGCTCTATAATTTACAGGTAGAGCAGGTCTAGACCGCTCTATAAACTACAGATAGAGCAGGTCTAGACCGCTCTATAAACTACAGATAGAGCAGGTCTAGACCGCTCTATAATTTACAGATAGAGCGGGTCTAGACCGCTCTATAATCTACAGATAGAGCAGGTCTAGACCGCTCTATAATTTACAGATAGAGCAGGTCTGGAAGTAGCAGGGTGTAACGGGGTGTAACAAGACATAGCATGATGTGTAGCAGGACCACAGCAACAGCTGCAACCATGATTTTAGTGACACCCTAATTCAAGGAAACATGCTGGGTGAAAAAAAAAAAAACAACCCTAAGGACTCCCGGGAATAACTCCCCAAAACTAGGTTAATAACAAGCGTTTCTGGGACATGGACTCAGATGGAGAGACAGGAGCTCAGTGTGTCAAAGGAAGGAAGTCCCCCGGCAGTCTAGAACTATTGTGTGTGTGTGTGTGTGTGTGTGTGTGTGTGTGTGTGTGTGTGTGTGACTATAACAACTAAGACCTGGTGCAAGGCAGACCTGGGCCAGTTCTATGAGGGTTGGTTGGTGAGTCAGACCACACATAGTTTACCTTTAATAAACATTGCGCTTCCATTGTTCAATTAGTAGTTAGTTGTCAACTGTTAATTCATTAATTAATTAATTAATTAATCTCCAACTATTTTGGTAATTAATCTGTTTTAAGTCTTTTTTGATGAAAAAAGTCAAACTTGTCAGATGTGAGCTTGTTGGATGAGAACGTGTTTCCTCTGGGACGAGAAACTGGAGATCTGAGTTGTGGACAAAACAAGACACGTGTGTGTGTGTTTTTCTGTGTGTGTGTGTGTGTGTGTGTGTGTCTGTGTGTGTGTGTGTGTGTGTGTGTTCGTCTTTTTCTGTGTGTGTTTGTCTTTTGTGTGTGTGTGTGTGTGTGTGTTTCTGTGTGTGTGTGTGTGTCTGTGTGTGTGTGTGTGTGTGTCTGTGTGTGTGTGTTTGTCTATTTCTGTGTGTGTGTCTGTGTGTGTGTGTGTGTGTGTGTGTGTGTTCGTCTTTTTCTGTGTGTGTTTGTCTTTTGTGTGTGTGTGTTTGTGTGTGTGTGTGTGTGTGTGTTTGTGTGTGTGTGTGTGTGTGTTTGTCTTTTCTGTGTGTGTGTGTGTGTGTGTGTGTTAGTATTTTTCTGTGTGTGTTTGTCTTTTGTGTGTGTGTGTGTGTGTGTTTGTCTTTTTCTGTGTGTGTGTGTGTTAGTCTTTTTCTGTGTGTGTTTGTCTTTTTCTGTGTGTGTGTGTGTTAGTCTTTTTCTGTGTGTGTGTGTGTTAGTCTTTTTCTGTGTGTGTGTGTGTTAGTCTTTTTCTGTGTGTGTTTGTCTTTTGTGTGTGTATGCTCGTCAGTCGGTGCTGATCTCTTTCCTCTGAGTTAACATTCAGTTTGTTTGGCTGCTGGGTGTACGGTTACCTTACACACACACACACACACACACACACACACACACACAGAGACACAGACACACACACACACACACACAGACACACACAGAGACACAGACACACACACACACACAGAGACACAGACACACACACACACACACACACACACACACACACACACACACACAGAGAGACACACACACACACACCCCTATAAGCCTGTCAGTGTTGGCGGCGTCGGGTTCGAGTGTGCGGTAAACCGCTGAGCACTTGGTTGCAGTTTTCTCTTCTTCACTCTGGCTGTGAGAGAAAATATTGAACGTAGACGAGAAATACCTGGAGCTGTAGCCACGGGTCAGGGACACGGTTGTCCTGACAACCGTGGATCCAGGTAAGCAGGTTCTCAGAGCAGGTAGACTCTTCAAGTTAAGGTTTTTATTTAGCTTTGCTCTCAGGGTGAGAACTGGAGGTGTAACTGGGGACCGTTCAGGCTTCATTCACTGCACATGGCTATGTTTTGGTTTAAAAAGTAATATCTGTTACGTTTCCTCCTCTCATTCCCCCTGCTCTGGCGTTTCCTCCTCTCATTCCCCCTGCTCTGGCGTTTCCTCCTCTCATTCCCCCTGCTCTGGCGTTTCCTCCTCTCATTCCCCCTGCTCTGGCGTTTCCCCATCTCATTCCCCTGCTCTGACGTTTCCCCCTCATTCCCCTGCTCTGGCGTTTCCTCATTCCCCTGCTCTGGCGTTTCCTCATTCCCCTGCTCTGGCGTTTCCTCATTCCCCTGCTCTGGCGTTTCCCCTCATTCCCCCTGCTCTGGCGTTTCTCCCCTCATTCCCCTGCTCTGGCGTTTCCTCCTCTCATTCCCTCTGCTCTGGCGTTCCTCCTCTCATTCCCTCTGCTCTGGCGTTTCCTCTCTCATTCCCCTGCTCTGGCGTTTCCTCTCATTCCCCCTGCTCTGGCGTTTCCCCTTCTCATTCCCCCTGCTCTGGCGTTTCCTCCTCTCATTCCCCTGCTCTGGCGTTTCCCCTCTCATTCCCCCTGCTCTGGCGTTTCCTCCTCATTCCCTGCTCTGGCGTTTCCTCCTCTCATTCCCTCTGCTCTGGCGTTCCTCCTCTCATTCCCTCTGCTCTGGCGTTCCTCCTCTCATTCCCCTGCTCTGGCGTTTCCTCCTCTC
The DNA here is from genome assembly GCA_013375575.1 of Percina caprodes. Classification (NCBI taxonomy): domain Eukaryota; kingdom Metazoa; phylum Chordata; class Actinopteri; order Perciformes; family Percidae; genus Percina; species Percina caprodes. Next base: position 1,233,219 of record JABXJD010000112.1, read on the forward strand.
ATTCCCCCTGCTCTGGCGTTTCCCTCTCATTCCCCCTGCTCTGGCGTTTCCTCCTCTCATTCCCTCTGCTCTGGCGTTTCCTCCTCTCATTCCCTCTGCTCTGGCGTTTCCTCCTCTCATCCCCTCTGCTCTGGCGTTTCCCCCTCTCATTCCCCCTGCTCTGACGTTTCCTCCTCTCATTCCCCCTGCTCTGATATTGTATACAATGTAGGTAATACAAATGTAGCTTTTTCCAAACATTAAACCAATATTGTAATATAGTAATAACCTGTAGAGTATTGCTCTTCAATAAAAACGTATTTCTTATCTGATTAATCGATGGAATAATCGGTAGAATACTCGATAACTGAAATAATATATAGCTGCAGCGCTAACACACACACACACACACACACACACACACACACACAGACACACACACACACACCCACACACACACACACACACACACACACCCCCCACCCCTTTAGGCTCCGTTGTTGTCCCCTGACGATCCATTTCCAAAGAAAAAAGGACATTTCCGTACACTATTGACCTCGGCATTGACTAATGTAGGCGTAGTTTCGGTCGACCTTCCCCGAGACCTCCCTGGTGGTGCTCAGGTTTCTAAGGAGAAGGTGAGCTTTCATAACGATGACGGACTCTTACTGCCAACGTGTTGAAACGCTCTTCACAGAGACGGAAAAAATGAGCTGATAATGTGAAAAGAGGCTTCCTTCTGTTTCTTTGGTTTTATTTTGGGCGGAGGTGCAGTCCTGTTGAACGCTTCCAGGATGCGCTCAGCGTCCTTCTACCTCCTCCTTCCTCTCCTAACATCAAGTCTTCCGTCCGCCTCTGCTCGCTGGAAAGAAATAATCATCATCATCATCATCATCATCATCATCATCATGGTGCATGATCAGCAGTGCCAGAGAGCTGGACACTAGGAATAAATCTATACAGCAGAGTATTGCGATATTTTCAGTACCAATACTGTATCAAGTATGGGTCTTTTATTTTTTTTATATATATATATATATAGGGGAGACCAGGGACAGTTGTAACAGGGGACGGTTGTAACACCTTGAATTCCTCCAATCAGAAACAACCTAGAGTGATGACACTCACTGTGCTCATGCTCAGCTTGTTTCCCTCCATTCTCCCAAAAAGGGTGCTACATTTGAAACTTCCTGAAGGAGTTATTAACAAAAGGTTGTTTTTGAGGTAAAAAAATTACTTTTCTTTGTGATTTACTTTTTTGGATGCTGTTTTAAGATCAAATGTCTATGAATTCAAACAAGTATTATTAGAATCACTGTTTTGTAAGCTAAAAATGGAAATGGCTAACAAGTGTCAAACTAGCATTTAAGCTAGCTGACATGAGATGAAAACATGGCTGGTGGTACTGGGACGGTTGTAACGCACCGCTACAACCGCCCCAGTATCACCAGCCGCTTTATGATATGTCTTTGGTGTTGGAGATCTGGGTTCAATTCCCACTGTGATACATCAACCACTGTGTTCCAGAGCATATAAAAGCATCAGCTTAATTACATGTAATGTAATTATTATTAGGGCCCGAGCACGAGTGCTAGGGCACCACCGGTGTCCTAGCACGAAGTGCAAGGAACCTATTGTTTTTGTAGGGATTATTATTAGGCCCGAGCACGAGTGCTAGGGCACCACCGTGTCCTAGCACGAAGTGCAAGGAACCTATTGTTTTTGTAGGGATTATTAGGGCCCGAGCACGAGTGCTAGGGCACCACCGGTGTCCTAGCACGAAGTGCAAGGAACCTATTGTTTTTGTAGGGATTATTAGGGCCCGAGCACGAGTGCTAGGGCACCACCGGTGTCCTAGCACGAAGTGCAAGGAACCTATTGTTTTTGTAGGAATTATTATTATTATTATTATTATTCCGCACCTTCTCTGTCATTTTTGAGGGCTTTATCGTGTTGTAAAATTCGCAAAAACTTGCACACATTTAAAACCAATAAAAAATGACAGAATTCTGTAGTGACTGGGCTCGGGCGATGACAGAGTGCTCCATAGCGCCCCCTAACGTGCACCCTGAAAAAATAAATTTCATAATTTATCTAACCAATTTTTCATCAATCATGCGTATCATCTGGAACTGTATCAAGCTATTTTTTATTAAAAATAAAAATTAAATTTACGATTTGGCGAATTTCGTGCGAAATGTCTCATTTTCAAAGACGTTTTGAGGACCTTAGGATCCACGAAAACTCTCCAAATCTTGCAGCCACGTGCAGAATATGAAACTCTTTCATCTAAATACACATTTAGGCTTGAGAGTGGTATGGTTGCTCTATAGCGCCCCTAGCACTTGGGCACATTTTCGACAAACTCAATATATACGAAAACTCACAAAAATTGGCGCCCACATAAACACCGGGAGCTTTGTGAGTCTGTCTGGTGATTTGGCCCATACCTGTAAGGGGGCTCTATAGCGCCCTAATGTGTGGAATGGCCTTAACTTGGACATAGTTAGTCCGATCTTCACCAGATTTGATACGCATATTGCTCTAATCATTGCGAACATATTTCCCATTTACCTTCATTAGCTCCGCCCAACCGGAAGGCGGCCATTTTGAATTTAATAAATGTCATGTGTTGTACATTCTTTCGAACTCCTCCTCCGCCGTGACTGCAATCTTCCTGAATCTTTGCAGGTAGTATCTACTGACACTCATGATGAAAAGTTATCCAAAGAATTTTGATAGTGCAAAAATTGTGCAAGTTATAAGGTAGCAACGTCCTGTCATGGTTCTTGAGAGAGGAAGTTGCATATCTGGCCAAGATTTATTCTGATCGCCACCAAACATGACACAGTTGTTCCGCGTAGCGGAGTGAGCATCCATGCCAAATTTCGGGTCAATAAGCCATTAGATGGCGCCGCTAGAATTTCTTTTATTTCTTTTTATATACTTTATTCTTCCTGTAGGCGGCTATTGAAACCGGAAGTTATGTATCTGGCCAAGATTTATTCCGATTGCCACCAAATATAACAGCTGTTCCACATAGCAACATGAGCATTCATGCCAAATCTTGAGTGAATCGGACATTACATGGGGCTGTTAGAATTATTTGTATTAATTACCCACATTGCATTATATCTAGCATTAATCCCATCTGCATGAAATGTTGCATTTTGAATAAAATGCTTTAATTGTAACTTTATTTCTTTAACAACAAACACCTATCTGACTGAATAGTTAGTTTATTAAATGGAGATAAAATGTTGGAGAGCCTTTAATGACACTGGGTGTTACTGCATGACAGTCTGTGGCTGTCAGTCATGTGTGACTCAGCTGGCACGGCCCCCATGAAATCACTATGCTGCAGCACCATAGCAGGAGAATGTTCTCTCAATGAGCTTCATGAGCTAGTCACCTGAAATGGTCCCCCAGGTGGGCCTTGTCAGGGTTAATTAGTGGACTTTCTTCCTCATTAATGGAGTTGGACCATCAGAAGTCAGGTTGATACACAGCCGACAGCCTATTGGACGACTGGTAGAATTCATATTATGGCAAGAACCAATCAGCTGAGAGAAGAGAAACGAGCAGCCATCATTACTTTAAGAAATGAAGGGCGGTCGGTCCGGAAAATTACCAAAACTCTGAATGTGTCACCAAGTGGAGTCACAAATGGCTCAAAACGTTTCAGGATGACATGTTTTCAGTTATTTCTACTTTGTTGTTAAGAACATAATTCCACATGTTCATCATAGTTTTGATGCCTTCAGTGATAATCTACAATGTAACACACACACACACACACACACACACACACAAGTAGACAGAAGGACACACACACACACACACACACACATACATACAGATACACACAAGCAGACAGAAGGACACACACACACAGATACACACACACACAAAGATACACACAAGCAGACAGAAGGACACACACACACACAGATACACACACACACACAGACAGAGTGCTCCATAGCGCCCCCTAACATGCACCCTGAAATAAAAAAATTCATAATTTATCTAACCAATTTTTCATCAATCATGTGTATCATCTGGAACTGTATCAAGCTATTTTTTAGAAGTTTTTAGAAAAATCTAAAAAAATTTAATTTACAATATGGTGAATTTTGTTCAAAATGTCTCATTTTCCGAAGACGTGTTTGAGGACCTTAGGATCCACGAAAACTCTCCAAATCTTGCATCCACGCGCAGAATATGAAACTCTTTTATCTGAATACACATTTAGGCTTGAGAGTGGTATGGTTGCTCTATAGCGCCCTTAAGTGGATTTAGCACTTGGGCACATTTTTGACAGACTCAGCATGTACGAAAACTCACAAAAATTGGCGTCCACATAAACACCGTACAGAGCAGACAGAAGGACACACACACACACACACACACACACACACACACACACACACACACACACACACACACCCTGATGAAGGAGAAAGTGGCTGTAACTACAGTGTACGTTGTCGTATCTGCTTGAAATGTCCCCCAATCACCAAGAGTCCAGGTCTGAGGACACCTACAGGCCAATATGGACTTTTGGAGACAGCGCCACCATCTGGCAACAGGAAATATGTCTTATATGACAAACATCATCCGATTTACATGAAACTTAGAATGTGTGGTGTACATGTGATACTGAGCCGACCCCTGTACTTTGACCACGCCCACTCACTCAGGCCACGCCCCTTCATAACATTTGAACCGTTTAAGCTGCAGTCTTGTGTAAGGTGTCATTGAACTCAGCAGAGACTTCCTTCTTCATTGGTGATGCTTTGACCCGCCCCCTGTGATTTGACCACGCCCTTCCACAGATAATGAGCTGTATGACGTAGAGTCTTACAGCAGGGAGTTCCATCTTCGTTGGTGATGATTTGCAGTGTCTGAGTGCCGCGCAAATTAACTGCTGCAAAGATTGGCCTATGCCAGTACCACCGATTTGCAAAGAGGCGAGGGCCCGTTCATCACTGCGTGCAGTTTTAATTATTATTATTATTATTATTAGGGCCCGAGCACGAGTGCTAGGGCACCACCGGTGTCCTAGCACGAAGTGCAAGGAACCTATTGTTTTTGTAGGGATTATTATTATTAGGGCCCGAGCACGAGTGCTAGGGCACCACCGGTGTCCTAGCACGAAGTGCAAGGAACCTATTGTTTTTGTAGGGATTATTATTATTATTCCGCACTTTGTCTGTCATTTTTGAGGGCTTTATTGTGTTGCAAAATTCGCAAAAACTTGCACACATTTAAAACCAATAAAAATGACAGAATTCTGTAGTGATTGGGCTCGAACAATGACAGAGTGCTCCATAGCGCCCCTAATGTGCACCCTGACAAAAAAAAGTCATAATTCATCTTTCAAACTTTCAGGATCATGCGTATCATCTGGAACTCTATCATGGTATTTTTAGAAAATAAAAACATTTCAAAATTTTACGATTTGGCGAATTTCGTGCGAAATGACTCACTTTTCAAAGACGTGTTTGAGGACCTTAGGATCCACAAAAACTCTCCAAATCTTGCAGCCACGTGCAGAATATGAAACTCTTTCATCTGAATACACATTTAGGCTTGAGAGTGGTATGGTTGCTCTATAGCGCCCTTAAGTGGATTTAGCACTTGGGCACATTTTCGACAAACTCAATATATACGAAAACTCACAAAAATTGGCGTCCACATAAACACCGGGAGCTTTGTGAGTCTGTTTGGTGATTTGGCCCATACCTGTAAGGGGCACTATAGCGCCCTAATGTGTGGAAAGGCCTTAACTTGGACATAGTTACTCCGATCTTCACCAGATTTGATATGCATATTGCTCTAATCATTGCAAACATATTTCCCATTTACCTTCATTAGCTCCGCCCAACCGGAAGGCGGCCATTTTGAATTTAATAAATGTCATGTGTTGTACATTCTGTCGAACTCCTCCTCCGCCGTGACTGCAATCTTCCTGAATCTTTGCAGGTAGTATCTACTGACACTCATGATGAAAAGTTATCCAAAGAATTTTGATAGTGCAAAAATTGTGCAAGTTATAAGGTAGCAACGTCCTGTCAGGGTTCTTGAGAGAGGAAGTTGCATATCTGGCCAAGATTTATTCTGATCGCCACCAAACATGACACACTTGTTCCGCGTAGCGGAGTGAGCATCCATGCCAAATTTCGAGTCAATAAGCCATTAGATGGCGCCGCTAGAATTTTTTTTATTTCTTTTTATATACTTTATTCTTCCTGTAGGCGGCTATTGAAACAGGAAGTTATGTATCTGGCCAAGATTTATTCCGATTGCCACCAAATATAACAGCTGTTCCACATAGCAATATGAGCATTCATGCCAAATCTTTAGTGAATCGGACATTACATGGGGCTGTTAGAATTATTTTTATTAATTACCCACATTGCATTATATCTAGCATTAATCCCATCTGCATGAGATGTTGCATTTTGAATAAAATGCTTTAATTGTAACTTTATTTCTTTCACAACAAACACCTATCTGACTGAATAGTTAGTTTATTAAATGGAGATAAAATGTTGGAGAGCCTTTAATGACACTGGGTGTTACTGCATGACAGTCTGTGGCTGTCGGTCATGTGTGACTCAGCTGGCACGGCCCCCATGAAATCACTATGCTGCAGCACCATAGCTGGAGAATGTTCTCTCAATGAGCTTCATGAGCTAGTCACCTGAAATGGTCCCCCAGGTGGGCCTTGTCAGGGTTAATTAGTGGACTTTCTTCGTTATTAATGGAGTTGGGACCATCAGAAGTCAGGTTGATACACAGCCAACAGCCTATTGGACGACTGGTAGAATTCATATTATGGCAAGAACCAATCAGCTAAGAGAAGAGAAACGAGCGGCCATCATTACTTTAAGAAATGAAGGTCAGTTGGTCCAGAAAATTACCAAAACTCTGAATGTGTCCTCAAGTGGAGTCGCAATTGGCTCGAAACGTTTCAGGATGACATGTTCAGTTATTTCTACTTTGTTGTTAAGAACATAATTCCACATGTTCATCATAGTTTTGATGCCTTCAGTGATAATCTACAATGTAACACACACACACATACATACACACACAGATACATACAAGCAGACAGAAGGACACACACACACACACACACACACACACACAGAAGGACACATACACACACACACATACACACAGACAGAGTGCTCCATAGCGCCCCTAACATGCACCCTGAAAAAAAAAAATTCATAATTTATCTAACCAATTTTTCATCAATCATGCGTATCATCTGGAACTGGATCAAGCTATTTTTAGAAAAAAATCTAAAAAAATTATAATTTACGATATGGCGAATTTCGTGCGAAATGTCTCATTTTCCGAAGACGTTTTTGAGGACCTTAGGATCCACGAAAACTCTCCAAATCTTGCAGCCACGTGCAGAATATGAAACTCTTTCATCTGAATACACATTTAGGCTTGAGAGTGGTATGGTTGCTCTGTAGCGCCCCCTTAAGTGGATTTAGCACTTGGGCACATTTTTGTCAGACTCAGCATGTACAAAAACTCACAAAAATTGGCGCCCACATAAACACCGTACAGAGCAGACAGAAGGACACACACACACAAGCAGACAGAAGGACACACACACACACACACACACACACACACACAGAAGGACTCACACACAGATACACACACACACACACAGATACACACAAGCAGACAGAAGGACACACACAGATACACACACACACACACACACACACAGATACACACAAGCAGACAGAAGGACACACACACACACACACACACACACACACACACACACACAGATGAAGGAGAAAGTGGCTGTAACTACAGCGTAAGTTGTCGTATCTGCTTGAAATTTCCCACAATCACCAAGAGTCCAGGCCTGAGGACACCTACAGGCCAATATGGACTTTTGGAGACAGCGCCACCATCTGGCAGCAGGAAATCAGCCTTATATGACAAACATCATCCGATTTACATGAAACTTAGAATGTGTGGTCTACATGTGATACTGAGGCGGCCCCTGTACTTTAACCACGCCCACTCACCCAGGCCACGCCCCTTTAATAACATTTGTACCGTTTAAGCTGCAGTCTTGTGTAAGGTGTCTTTGAACTCAGCAGAGACTTCCTTCTTCATTGGTGATGCTTTGACCCGCCCCCTGTGATTTGACCACGCCCCCTTCCACAGATAATGAGCTGTATGATGTAGAGTCTCACAGCAGGGAGTTCCATCTTCATTGGTGATGATTTGCAGTGTCTGAGTGCCGCGCAAATTAACTGCTGCAAAGATTGGCCTATGCCAGTACCCCCGACCTGCGAAGAGGCGAGGGCCCGTTCATCACTGCGTGCAGTTTTAATTATTATTATTATTCCGCACCTTCTCTGTCATTTTTGAGGGCTTTATCGTGTTGTAAAATTCGCAAAAACTTGCACACATTTAAAACCAATAAAAAATGACAGAATTCTGTAGTGACTGGGCTCGGGCTATGACAGAGTGCTCCATAGCGCCCCCTAACGTGCACCCTGAAAAAAAAAATTTCATAATTTATCTAACCAATTTTTCATCAATCATGCGTATCATCTGGAACTGTATCAAGCTATTTTTATTAAAAAATAAAAAATTAAATTTACGATTTGGCGAATTTCGTGCGAAATGTCTCATTTTCAAAGACGTTTTGAGGACCTTAGGATCCACGAAAACTCTCCAAATCTTGCAGCCACGTGCAGAATATGAAACTCTTTCATCTGAATACACATTTAGGCTTGAGAGTGGTATGGTTGCTCTATAGCGCCCCTAGCACTTGGGCACATTTTCGACAAACTCAATATATACGAAAACTCACAAAAATTGGCGCCACATAAACACCGGGAGCTTTGTGAGTCTGTTTGGTGATTTGGCCCATACCTGTAAGGGGGCTCTATAGCGCCCTAATGTGTGGAATGGCCTTAACTTGGACATAGTTACTCCGATCTTCACCAGATTTGATATGCATATTGCTCTAATCATTGCAAACATATTTCCCATTTACCTTCATTAGCTCCGCCCAACCGGAAGGCGGCCATTTTGAATTTAATAAATGTCATGTGTTGTACATTCTGTCGAACTCCTCCTCCGCCGTGACTGCAATCTTCCTGAATCTTTGCAGGTAGTATCTACTGACACTCATGATGAAAAGTTATCCAAAGAATTTTGATAGTGCAAAAATTGTGCAAGTTATAAGGTAGCAACGTCCTGTCAGGGTTCTTGAGAGAGGAAGTTGCATATCTGGCCAAGATTTATTCTGATCGCCACCAAACATGACACAGTTGTTCCGCGTAGCGGAGTGAGCATCCATGCCAAATTTCGAGTCAATAAGCCATTAGATGGCGCCGCTAGAATTTTTTTTATTTCTTTTTATATACTTTATTCTTCCTGTAGGCGGCTATTGAAACAGGAAGTTATGTATCTGGCCAAGATTTATTCCGATTGCCACCAAATATAACAGCTGTTCCACATAGCAACATGAGCATTCATGCCAAATCTTTAGTGAATCGGACATTACATGGGGCTGTTAGAATTATTTGTATTAATTACCCACATTGCATTATATCTAGCATTAATCCCATCTGCATGAAATGTTGCATTTTGAATAAAATGCTTTAATTGTAACTTTATTTCTTTAACAACAAACACCTATCTGACTGAATAGTTAGTTTATTAAATGGAGATAAAATGTTGGAGAGCCTTTAATGACACTGGGTGTTACTGCATGACAGTCTGTGGCTGTCAGTCATGTGTGACTCAGCTGGCACGGCCCCCCCCCCATGAAATCACTATGCTGCAGCACCATAGCTGGAGAATGTTCTCTCAATGAGCTTCATGAGCTAGTCACCTGAAATGGTCCCCCAGGTGGGCCTTGTCAGGGTTAATTAGTGGACTTTCTTCCTCATTAATGGAGTTGGACCATCAGAAGTCAGGTTGATACACAGCCGACAGCCTATTGGACGACTGGTAGAATTCATATTATGGCAAGAACCAATCAGCTGAGAGAAGAGAAACGAGCAGCCATCATTACTTTAAGAAATGAAGGGCGGTTGGTCCGAAAATTACCAAAACTCTGAATGTGTCACCAAGTGGAGTCACAATTGGCTCAAAACGTTTCAGGATGACATGTTTTCAGTTATTTCTACTTTGTTGTTAAGAACATAATTCCACATGTTCATCATAGTTTTGATGCCTTCAGTGATAATCTACAATGTAACACACACACACACACACACACACACACAGTAGACAGAAGGACACACACACACACACACACATACATACAGATACACACAAGCAGACAGAAGGACACACACACACAGATACACACACACACAAAGATACACACAAGCAGACAGAAGGACACACACACACACAGATACACACACACACACAGACAGAGTGCTCCATAGCGCCCCCTAACATGCACCCTGAAATAAAAAAATTCATAATTTATCTAACCAATTTTTCATCAATCATGTGTATCATCTGGAACTGTATCAAGCTATTTTTAGAAGTTTTTAGAAAAATCTAAAAAAATTTAATTTACAATATGGTGAATTTTGTTCAAAATGTCTCATTTTCCGAAGACGTGTTTGAGGACCTTAGGATCCACGAAAACTCTCCAAATCTTGCATCCACGCGCAGAATATGAAACTCTTTTATCTGAATACACATTTAGGCTTGAGAGTGGTATGGTTGCTCTATAGCGCCCTTAAGTGGATTTAGCACTTGGGCACATTTTTGACAGACTCAGCATGTACGAAAACTCACAAAAATTGGCGTCCACATAAACACCGTACAGAGCAGACAGAAGGACACACACACACACACACACACACACACACACACACACACACACCCTGATGAAGGAGAAAGTGGCTGTAACTACAGTGTACGTTGTCGTATCTGCTTGAAATGTCCCCCAATCACCAAGAGTCCAGGTCTGAGGACACCTACAGGTCAATATGGACTTTTGGAGACAGCGCCACCATCTGGCAACAGGAAATATGTCTTATATGACAAACATCATCCGATTTACATGAAACTTAGAATGTGTGGTGTACATGTGATACTGAGCCGACCCCTGTACTTTGACCACGCCCACTCACTCAGGCCACGCCCCTTCATAACATTTGAACCGTTTAAGCTGCAGTCTTGTGTAAGGTGTCATTGAACTCAGCAGAGACTTCCTTCTTCATTGGTGATGCTTTGACCCGCCCCCCTGTGATTTGACCACGCCCCCTTCCACAGATAATGAGCTGTATGACGTAGAGTCTTACAGCAGGGAGTTCCATCTTCGTTGGTGATGATTTGCAGTGTCTGAGTGCCGCGCAAATTAACTGCTGCAAAGATTGGCCTATGCCAGTACCACCGATTTGCAAAGAGGCGAGGGCCCGTTCATCACTGCGTGCAGTTTTAATTATTATTATTATTCCGCACCGTCGCTGTCATTTTTGAGGGCTTTATTGTCTTATAAAATTCACAAAAACTTGCACACATTTAAAACGAATAAAAATGACAGAATTCTGTAGTGATTGGGCTCGGGCAATGACAGAGTGCTCCATAGCGCCCCTAACGTGCACCCTGAAAAAAAAATTTCATAATTTATCTAACCAATTTTTCATCAATCATGCGTATCATCTGGAACTGTATCAAGCTATTTTTATAAAAAAATTTAAAAAATTAAATTTATGATTTGGCGAATTTCGTGCGAAATGTCTCATTTTCAAAGACGTTTTGAGGACCTTAGGATCCACGAAAACTCTCCAAATCTTGCAGCCACGTGCAGAATATGAAACTCTTTCATCTGAATACACATTTAGGCTTGAGAGTGGTATGGTTGCTCTATAGCGCCCCCTTAAGTGGATTTAGCACTTGGGCACATTTTCGACAAACTCAATATATACGAAAACTCACAAAAATTGGCGTCCACATAAACACCGGGGAGCTTTGTGAGTCTGTTTGGTGATTTGGCCCATACCTGTAAGGGGGCACTATAGCGCCCCCTAATGTGTGGAAAGGCCTTAACTTGGACATAGTTACTCCGATCTTCACCAGATTTGATATGCATATTGCTCTAATCATTGCAAACATATTTCCCATTTACCTTCATTAGCTCCGCCCAACCGGAAGGCGGCCATTTTGAATTTAATAAATGTCATGTGTTGTACATTCTGTCGAACTCCTCCTCCGCCGTGACTGCAATCTTCCTGAATCTTTGCAGGTAGTATCTACTGACACTCATGATGAAAAGTTATCCAAAGAATTTTGATAGTGCAAAAATTGTGCAAGTTATAAGGTAGCAACGTCCTGTCAGGGTTCTTGAGAGAGGAAGTTGCATATCTGGCCAAGATTTATTCTGATCGCCACCAAACATGACACACTTGTTCCGCGTGGCGGAGTGAGCATCCATGCCAAATTTCGAGTCAATAAGCCATTAGATGGCGCCGCTAGAATTTTTTTATTTCTTTTTATATTCTTTATTCTTCCTGTAGGCGGCTATTGAAACAGGAAGTTATGTATCTGGCCAAGATTTATTCCGATTGCCACCAAATATAACAGCTGTTCCACATAGCAATATGAGCATTCATGCCAAATCTTTAGTGAATCGGACATTACATGGGGCTGTTAGAATTATTTTTATTAATTACCCACATTGCATTATATCTAGCATTAATCCCATCTGCATGAGATGTTGCATTTTGAATAAAATGCTTTAATTGTAACTTTATTTCTTTCACAACAAACACCTATCTGACTGAATAGTTAGTTTATTAAATGGAGATAAAATGTTGGAGAGCCTTTAATGACACTGGGTGTTACTGCATGACAGTCTGTGGCTGTCGGTCATGTGTGACTCAGCTGGCACGCCCCCATGAAATCACTATGCTGCAGCACCATAGCTGGAGAATGTTCTCTCAATGAGCTTCATGAGCTAGTCACCTGAAATGGTCCCCCAGGTGGGCCTTGTCAGGGTTAATTAGTGGACTTTCTTCGTTATTAATGGAGTTGGGACCATCAGAAGTCAGGTTGATACACAGCCAACAGCCTATTGGACGACTGGTAGAATTCATATTATGGCAAGAACCAATCAGCTAAGAGAAGAGAAACGAGCGGCCATCATTACTTTAAGAAATGAAGGTCAGTTGGTCCAGAAAATTACCAAAACTCTGAATGTGTCCTCAAGTGGAGTCGCAATTGGCTCAAACGTTTCAGGATGACATGTTCAGTTATTTCTACTTTGTTGTTAAGAACATAATTCCACATGTTCATCATAGTTTTGATGCCTTCAGTGATAATCTACAATGTAACACACACACACACACACACACACACACAAGTAGACAGAAGGACACACACACACACACACACACACACACAGATACACACAAGCAGACAGAAGGACACACACACACACACACACACACACACACGCAGACAGAAGGACACACACACACACACATACACACAGACAGAGTGCTCCATAGCGCCCCCTAACATGCACCCTGAAAAAAAAATTCATAATTTATCTAACCAATTTTTCATCAATCATGCGTATCATCTGGAACTGGATCAAGCTATTTTTAGAAAAATCTAAAAAATTATAATTTACGATATGGCGAATTTCGTGCGAAATGTCTCATTTTCCGAAGACGTTTTGAGGACCTTAGGATCCACGAAAACTCTCCAAATCTTGCAGCCACGTGCAGAATATGAAACTCTTTTATCTGAATACACATTTAGGCTTGAGAGTGGTATGGTTGCTCTATAGCGCCCCCTTAAGTGGATTTAGCACTTGGCCACATTTTTGTCAGACTCAGCATGTACAAAAACTCACAAAAATTGGCGCCCACATAAACACCGTACAGAGCAGACAGAAGGACACACACACACACACACACACACACACACACACACACACACACACACACACACACACAGAAGGACTCACACACAGATACACACACACACACACACAGATACACACAAGCAGACAGAATGACACACACACACAGATACACACAAGCAGACAGAAGGACACACACACACTCACACTCACACACACACACACACACACACACACACACACACACACACACAGATGAAGGAGAAAGTGGCTGTAACTACAGCGTAAGTTGTCGTATCTGCTTGAAATTTCCCACAATCACCAAGAGTCCAGGCCTGAGGACACCTACAGGCCAATATGGACTTTTGGAGACAGCGCCACCATCTGGCAGCAGGAAATCAGCCTTATATGACAAACATCATCCGATTTACATGAAACTTAGAATGTGTGGTCTACATGTGATACTGAGGCGGCCCCTGTACTTTAACCACGCCCACTCACCCAGGCCACGCCCCTTTTAATAACATTTGTACCGTTTAAGCTGCAGTCTTGTGTAAGGTGTCTTTGAACTCAGCAGAGACTTCCTTCTTCATTGGTGATGCTTTGACCCGCCCCCTGTGATTTGGCCACGCCCCCTTCCACAGATAATGAGCTGTATGATGTAGAGTCTCACAGCAGGGAGTTCCATCTTCATTGGTGATGATTTGCAGTGTCTGAGTGCCGCGCAAATTAACTGCTGCAAAGATTGGCCTATGCCAGTACCACCGACCTGCGAAGAGGCGAGGGCCCGTTCATCACTGCGTGCAGTTTTAATTATTATTATTATTCCGCACTTTGTCTGTCATTTTTGAGGGCTTTATTGTGTTGCAAAATTCGCAAAAACTTGCACACATTTAAAACCAATAAAAAAATGACAGAATTCTGTAGTGATTGGGCTCGAACAATGACAGAGTGCTCCATAGCGCCCCCTAATGTGCACCCTGACAAAAAAAAAGTCATAATTCATCTTTCAAACTTTCAGGGATCATGCGTATCATCTGGAACTCTATCATGGTATTTTTAGAAAATAAAAAACATTTCAAAATTTTACGATTTGGCGAATTTCGTGCGAAATGACTCACTTTTCAAAGACGTGTTTGAGGACCTTAGGATCCACAAAACTCTCCAAATCTTGCAGCCACGTGCAGAATATGAAACTCTTTCATCTGAATACACATTTAGGCTTGAGAGTGGTATGGTTGCTCTATAGCGCCCCCTTAAGTGGATTTAGCACTTGGGCACATTTTCGACAAACTCAATATATACGAAAACTCACAAAAATTGGCGTCCACATAAACACCGGGGAGCTTTGTGAGTCTGTTTGGTGATTTGGCCCATACCTGTAAGGGGCACTATAGCGCCCCCTAATGTGTGGAAAGGCCTTAACTTGGACATAGTTACTCCGATCTTCACCAGATTTGATATGCATATTGCTCTAATCATTGCAAACATATTTCCCATTTACCTTCATTAGCTCCGCCCAACCGGAAGGCGGCCATTTTGAATTTAATAAATGTCATGTGTTGTACATTCTGTCGAACTCCTCCTCCGCCGTGACTGCAATCTTCCTGAATCTTTGCAGGTAGTATCTACTGACACTCATGATGAAAAGTTATCCAAAGAATTTTGATAGTGCAAAAATTGTGCAAGTTATAAGGTAGCAACGTCCTGTCAGGGTTCTTGAGAGAGGAAGTTGCATATCTGGCCAAGATTTATTCTGATCGCCACCAAACATGACACACTTGTTCCGCGTAGCGGAGTGAGCATCCATGCCAAATTTCGAGTCAATAAGCCATTAGATGGCGCCGCTAGAATTTTTTTATTTCTTTTTATATTCTTTATTCTTCCTGTAGGCGGCTATTGAAACAGGAAGTTATGTATCTGGCCAAGATTTATTCCGATTGCCACCAAATATAACAGCTGTTCCACATAGCAACATGAGCATTCATGCCAAATCTTTAGTGAATCGGACATTACATGGGGCTGTTAGAATTATTTTTATTAATTACCCACATTGCATTATATCTAGCATTAATCCCATCTGCATGAGATGTTGCATTTTGAATAAAATGCTTTAATTGTAACTTTATTTCTTTCACAACAAACACCTATCTGACTGAATAGTTAGTTTATTAAATGGAGATAAAATGTTGGAGAGCCTTTAATGACACTGGGTGTTACTGCATGACAGTCTGTGGCTGTCGGTCATGTGTGACTCAGCTGGCACGGCCCCCCCCCATGAAATCACTATGCTGCAGCACCATAGCTGGAGAATGTTCTCTCAATGAGCTTCATGAGCTAGTCACCTGAAATGGTCCCCCCCCCCCAGGTGGGCCTTGTCAGGGTTAATTAGTGGACTTTCTTCGTTATTAATGGAGTTGGGACCATCAGAAGTCAGGTTGATACACAGCCAACAGCCTATTGGACGACTGGTAGAATTCATATTATGGCAAGAACCAATCAGCTAAGAGAAGAGAAACGAGCGGCCATCATTACTTTAAGAAATGAAGGTCAGTTGGTCCAGAAAATTACCAAAACTCTGAATGTGTCCTCAAGTGGAGTCGCAATTGGCTCGAAAAGTTTCAGGATGACATGTTTTCAGTTATTTCTACTTTGTTGTTAAGAACATAATTCCACATGTTCATCATAGTTTTGATGCCTTCAGTGATAATCTACAATGTAACACACACACACACACACACACACACACAAGTAGACAGAAGGACACACACACACACACACACATACATACAGATACACACAAGCAGACAGAAGGACACACACACACAGATACACACACACACAAAGATACACACAAGCAGACAGAAGGACACACACACAGATACACACACACACACAGACAGAGTGCTCCATAGCGCCCTAACATGCACCCTGAAATAAAAAATTCATAATTTATCTAACCAATTTTTCATCAATCATGTGTATCATCTGGAACTGTATCAAGCTATTTTTTAGAAGTTTTTAGAAAAAATCTAAAAAAAAATTTAATTTACAATATGGTGAATTTTGTTCAAAATGTCTCATTTTCCGAAGACGTGTTTGAGGACCTTAGGATCCACGAAAACTCTCCAAATCTTGCATCCACGCGCAGAATATGAAACTCTTTATCTGAATACACATTTAGGCTTGAGAGTGGTATGGTTGCTCTATAGCGCCCTTAAGTGGATTTAGCACTTGGGCACATTTTTGACAGACTCAGCATGTATGAAAACTCACAAAAATTGGCGTCCACATAAACACCGTACAGAGCAGACAGAAGGACACACACACACACACACACACACACACACACACACACACACACACCCTGATGAAGGAGAAAGTGGCTGTAACTACAGTGTACGTTGTCGTATCTGCTTGAAATGTCCCCCAATCACCAAGAGTCCAGGTCTGAGGACACCTACAGGTCAATATGGACTTTTGGAGACAGCGCCACCATCTGGCAACAGGAAATATGTCTTATATGACAAACATCATCCGATTTACATGAAACTTAGAATGTGTGGTGTACATGTGATACTGAGCCGACCCCTGTACTTTGACCACGCCCACTCACTCAGGCCACGCCCCTTCATAACATTTGAACCGTTTAAGCTGCAGTCTTGTGTAAGGTGTCATTGAACTCAGCAGAGACTTCCTTCTTCATTGGTGATGCTTTGACCCGCCCCCCTGTGATTTGACCACGCCCCCTTCCACAGATAATGAGCTGTATGACGTAGAGTCTTACAGCAGGGAGTTCCATCTTCGTTGGTGATGATTTGCAGTGTCTGAGTGCCGCGCAAATTAACTGCTGCAAAGATTGGCCTATGCCAGTACCACCGATTTGCAAGAGGCGAGGCCCGCTCATCACTGCGTGCAGTTTAATTAGCACGAGTGCTAGGGCACCACCGTGTCCTAGCACGTGCAAGGAACCTATTGTTTTTGTAGGAATTATTATTATTATTATTATTATTCCGCACCTTCTCTGTCATTTTTGAGGGCTTTATCGTGTTGTAAAATTCGCAAAAACTTGCACACATTTAAAACCAATAAAAAATGACAGAATTCTGTAGTGACTGGGCTCGGGCGATGACAGAGTGCTCCATAGCGCCCCCTAACGTGCACCCTGAAAAAAAAAATTTCATAATTTATCTAACCAATTTTTCATCAATCATGCGTATCATCTGGAACTGTATCAAGCTATTTTTATTAAAAAAATAAAAATTAAATTTACGATTTGGCGAATTTCGTGCGAAATGTCTCATTTTCAAAAGACGTTTTGAGGACCTTAGGATCCACGAAAACTCTCCAAATCTTGCAGCCACGTGCAGAATATGAAACTCTTTCATCTAAATACACATTTAGGCTTGAGAGTGGTATGGTTGCTCTATAGCGCCCCCTAGCACTTGGGCACATTTTCGACAAACTCAATATATACGAAAACTCACAAAAATTGGCGCCACATAAACACCGGGAGCTTTGTGAGTCTGTCTGGTGATTTGGCCCATACCTGTAAGGGGGCTCTATAGCGCCCCTAATGTGTGGAATGGCCTTAACTTGGACATAGTTAGTCCGATCTTCACCAGATTTGATATGCATATTGCTCTAATCATTGCAAACATATTTCCCATTTACCTTCATTAGCTCCGCCCAACCGGAAGGCGGCCATTTTGAATTTAATAAATGTCATGTGTTGTACATTCTTTCGAACTCCTCCTCCGCCGTGACTGCAATCTTCCTGAATCTTTGCAGGTAGTATCTACTGACACTCATGATGAAAAGTTATCCAAAGAATTTTGATAGTGCAAAAATTGTGCAAGTTATAAGGTAGCAACGTCCTGTCATGGTTCTTGAGAGAGGAAGTTGCATATCTGGCCAAGATTTATTCTGATCGCCACCAAACATGACACAGTTGTTCCGCGTAGCGGAGTGAGCATCCATGCCAAATTTCGAGTCAATAAGCCATTAGATGGCGCCGCTAGAATTTCTTTTATTTCTTTTTATATACTTTATTCTTCCTGTAGGCGGCTATTGAAACCGGAAGTTATGTATCTGGCCAAGATTTATTCCGATTGCCACCAAATATAACAGCTGTTCCACATAGCAACATGAGCATTCATGCCAAATCTTGAGTGAATCGGACATTACATGGGGCTGTTAGAATTATTTGTATTAATTACCCACATTGCATTATATCTAGCATTAATCCCATCTGCATGAAATGTTGCATTTTGAATAAAATGCTTTAATTGTAACTTTATTTCTTTAACAACAAACACCTATCTGACTGAATAGTTAGTTTATTAAATGGAGATAAAATGTTGGAGAGCCTTTAATGACACTGGGTGTTACTGCATGACAGTCTGTGGCTGTCAGTCATGTGTGACTCAGCTGGCACGGCCCCCATGAAATCACTATGCTGCAGCACCATAGCTGGAGAATGTTCTCTCAATGAGCTTCATGAGCTAGTCACCTGAAATGGTCCCCCAGGTGGGCCTTGTCAGGGTTAATTAGTGGACTTTCTTCCTCATTAATGGAGTTGGACCATCAGAAGTCAGGTTGATACACAGCCGACAGCCTATTGGACGACTGGTAGAATTCATATTATGGCAAGAACCAATCAGCTGAGAGAAGAGAAACGAGCAGCCATCATTACTTTAAGAAATGAAGGGCGGTCGGTCCGAAAATTACCAAAACTCTGAATGTGTCACCAAGTGGAGTCACAATTGGCTCAAAACGTTTCAGGATGACATGTTTTCAGTTATTTCTACTTTGTTGTTAAGAACATAATTCCACATGTTCATCATAGTTTTGATGCCTTCAGTGATAATCTACAATGTAACACACACACACACACACACACACACACACAAGTAGACAGAAGGACACACACACACACACACACACACATACATACAGATACACACAAGCAGACAGAAGGACACACACACACAGATACACACACACACAAAGATACACACAAGCAGACAGAAGGACACACACACACACAGATACACACACACACACAGACAGAGTGCTCCATAGCGCCCTAACATGCACCCTGAAATAAAAAAATTCATAATTTATCTAACCAATTTTTCATCAATCATGTGTATCATCTGGAACTGTATCAAGCTATTTTTTAGAAGTTTTTAGAAAAAATCTAAAAAAAAATTTAATTTACAATATGGTGAATTTTGTTCAAAATGTCTCATTTTCCGAAGACGTGTTTGAGGACCTTAGGATCCACGAAAACTCTCCAAATCTTGCATCCACGCGCAGAATATGAAACTCTTTTATCTGAATACACATTTAGGCTTGAGAGTGGTATGGTTGCTCTATAGCGCCCCCTTAAGTGGATTTAGCACTTGGGCACATTTTTGACAGACTCAGCATGTACGAAAACTCACAAAAATTGGCGTCCACATAAACACCGTACAGAGCAGACAGAAGGACACACACACACACACACACACACACACACACACACACACACACACACACACCCTGATGAAGGAGAAAGTGGCTGTAACTACAGTGTACGTTGTCGTATCTGCTTGAAATGTCCCCCAATCACCAAGAGTCCAGGTCTGAGGACACCTACAGGTCAATATGGACTTTTGGAGACAGCGCCACCATCTGGCAACAGGAAATATGTCTTATATGACAAACATCATCCGATTTACATGAAACTTAGAATGTGTGGTGTACATGTGATACTGAGCCGACCCTGTACTTTGACCACGCCCACTCACTCAGGCCACGCCCCTTCATAACATTTGAACCGTTTAAGCTGCAGTCTTGTGTAAGGTGTCATTGAACTCAGCAGAGACTTCCTTCTTCATTGGTGATGCTTTGACCCGCCCCCCTGTGATTTGACCACGCCCCCTTCCACAGATAATGAGCTGTATGACGTAGAGTCTTACAGCAGGGAGTTCCATCTTCGTTGGTGATGATTTGCAGTGTCTGAGTGCCGCGCAAATTAACTGCTGCAAAGATTGGCCTATGCCAGTACCACCGATTTGCAAAGAGGCGAGGGCCCGCTCATCACTGCGTGCAGTTTTAATTATTATTATTCCGACTTTGTCTGTCATTTTTGAGGGCTTTATTGTGTTGCAAAATTCGCAAAAACTTGCACACATTTAAAACTAATAAAAATGACAGAATTCTGTAGTGATTGGGCTCGAACAATGACAGAGTGCTCCATAGCGCCCCTAATGTGCACCCTGACAAAAAAAAAGTCATAATTCATCTTTCAAACTTTCAGGGATCATGCGTATCATCTGGAACTCTATCATGGTATTTTTAGAAAATAAAAACATTTCAAAATTTTACGATTTGGCGAATTTCGTGCGAAATGACTCACTTTTCAAAGACGTGTTTGAGGACCTTAGGATCCACAAAACTCTCCAAATCTTGCAGCCACGTGCAGAATATGAAACTCTTTCATCTGAATACACATTTAGGCTTGAGAGTGGTATGGTTGCTCTATAGCGCCCTTAAGTGGATTTAGCACTTGGGCACATTTTCGACAAACTCAATATATACGAAAACTCACAAAAATTGGCGTCCACATAAACACCGGGAGCTTTGTGAGTCTGTTTGGTGATTTGGCCCATACCTGTAAGGGGGCACTATAGCGCCCTAATGTGTGGAAAGGCCTTAACTTGGACATAGTTACTCCGATCTTCACCAGATTTGATATGCATATTGCTCTAATCATTGCAAACATATTTCCCATTTACCTTCATTAGCTCCGCCCAACCGGAAGGCGGCCATTTTGAATTTAATAAATGTCATGTGTTGTACATTCTTTCGAACTCCTCCTAGGCCGTGACTGCAATCTTCCTGAATCTTTGCAGGTAGTATCTACTGACACTCATGATGAAAAGTTATCCAAAGAATTTTGATAGTGCAAAAATTGTGCAAGTTATAAGGTAGCAACGTCCTGTCAGGGTTCTTGAGAGAGGAAGTTGCATATCTGGCCAAGATTTATTCTGATCGCCACCAAACATGACACAGTTGTTCCGCGTAGCGGAGTGAGCATCCATGCCAAATTTCGAGTCAATAAGCCATTAGATGGCGCCGCTAGAATTTTTTTTTTTTTTTATATTCTTTATTCTTCCTGTAGGCGGCTATTGAAACAGGAAGTTATGTATCTGGCCAAGATTTATTCCGATTGCCACCAAATATAACAGCTGTTCCACATAGCAATATGAGCATTCATGCCAAATCTTTAGTGAATCGGACATTACATGGGGCTGTTAGAATTATTTGTATTAATTACCCACATTGCATTATATCTAGCATTAATCCCATCTGCATGAGATGTTGCATTTTGAATAAAATGCTTTAATTGTAACTTTATTTCTTTCACAACAAACACCTATCTGACTGAATAGTTAGTTTATTAAATGGAGATAAAATGTTGGAGAGCCTTTAATGACACTGGGTGTTACTGCATGACAGTCTGTGGCTGTCGGTCATGTGTGACTCAGCTGGCACGGCCCCCATGAAATCACTATGCTGCAGCACCATAGCTGGAGAATGTTCTCTCAATGAGCTTCATGAGCTAGTCACCTGAAATGGTCCCCCAGGTGGGCCTTGTCAGGGTTAATTAGTGGACTTTCTTCGTTATTAATGGAGTTGGGACCATCAGAAGTCAGGTTGATACACAGCCAACAGCCTATTGGACGACTGGTAGAATTCATATTATGGCAAGAACCAATCAGCTAAGAGAAGAGAAACGAGCGGCCATCATTACTTTAAGAAATGAAGGTCAGTTGGTCCAGAAAATTACCAAAACTCTGAATGTGTCCTCAAGTGGAGTCGCAATTGGCTCGAAACGTTTCAGGATGACATGTTTTCAGTTATTTCTACTTTGTTGTTAAGAACATAATTCCACATGTTCATCATAGTTTTGATGCCTTCAGTGATAATCTACAATGTAACACACACACACACACACACACACACACAAGTAGACAGAAGGACACACACACACACACACACACACACACACATACATACAGATACACACAAGCAGACAGAAGGACACACACACACAGATACACACACACACAAAGATACACACAAGCAGACAGAAGGACACACACACACACAGATACACACACACACACAGACAGAGTGCTCCATAGCGCCCCCTAACATGCACCCTGAAATAAAAAAATTCATAATTTATCTAACCAATTTTTCATCAATCATGTGTATCATCTGGAACTGTATCAAGCTATTTTTTAGAAGTTTTTAGAAAAAATCTAAAAAAAAATTTAATTTACAATATGGTGAATTTTGTTCAAAATGTCTCATTTTCCGAAGACGTGTTTGAGGACCTTAGGATCCACGAAAACTCTCCAAATCTTGCATCCACGCGCAGAATATGAAACTCTTTTATCTGAATACACATTTAGGCTTGAGAGTGGTATGGTTGCTCTATAGCGCCCTTAAGTGGATTTAGCACTTGGGCACATTTTTGACAGACTCAGCATGTATGAAAACTCACAAAAATTGGCGTCCACATAAACACCGTACAGAGCAGACAGAAGGACACACACACACACACACACACACACACACACACACACCCTGATGAAGGAGAAAGTGGCTGTAACTACAGTGTACGTTGTCGTATCTGCTTGAAATGTCCCCAATCACCAAGAGTCCAGGTCTGAGGACACCTACAGGTCAATATGGACTTTTGGAGACAGCGCCACCATCTGGCAACAGGAAATATGTCTTATATGACAAACATCATCCGATTTACATGAAACTTAGAATGTGTGGTGTACATGTGATACTGAGCCGACCCCTGTACTTTGACCACGCCCACTCACTCAGGCCACGCCCCTTCATAACATTTGAACCGTTTAAGCTGCAGTCTTGTGTAAGGTGTCATTGAACTCAGCAGAGACTTCCTTCTTCATTGGTGATGCTTTGACCCGCCCCCCTGTGATTTGACCACGCCCCCTTCCACAGATAATGAGCTGTATGACGTAGAGTCTCACAGCAGGGAGTTCCATCTTCGTTGGTGATGATTTGCAGTGTCTGAGTGCCGCGCAAATTAACTGCTGCAAAGATTGGCCTATGCCAGTACCACCGATTTGCAAAGAGGCGAGGGCCCGTTCATCACTGCGTGCAGTTTTAATTTATATTATTATTTAAAGGTAGTCAGTGGAAACATGTGATTGCTTACAGCATGCCAAATATCAGAAAGAGGAAGACAGACAGGGGAGTCCCATTTCCTGTGCTGGAAAGGGCTTCTGATGAAATCAGACAGGGAAAGTCAGTCAGGGGAGTGGCCAAATCATATGGCATTTGCCATGTGACCCTGCACCGATTCCACAAGAAGAGAAGCCAGGGATCAAAGACACTTCCCAGAGTTGGATACTGGACTCCGAAAAAGGTCTCTCTGTTGTTGAGAATGTTTGAGTTCATGTTGGAACGTTTTTTTAGGTGTTCTACCCATGAGATCATTTTATTGCATTATAATTGACTGACTCTTTTTTTTTTTGTCATGTAATATGAAAAAAGGTAATCATTTCTTAAAAACATGAAATAAAAAGTCACAATAACATGACTGATACATGATATTTTCCATGTTGAGTATATAATTGATTCATTATGTATATTTTAGACATGTGTTACAACTGTCCCTGACATGTGTTACAACTGTCCCTGTACACTGGGACAGTTGTAACAGTGGAGAGACTGTATTAAAATCCATTTTGCAACATGTACATATTTCATAAAACCAATTAAATAAATGGTTTCAGCAGTTGATAGATTGAGGTTTATAATATAACAAATTGGTTATTCCAGTGTAAATGTTTTTTGAGATATTGCTAAAAATTGCAAAAAGTGTTACAACTGTCCCTGGTCTCCCTATATATATATATATATATATATATATATATATATATATATATATATATAAAATATAAATGGCAATATATTGCAGAACCAACGGCCACTTTGCTCGCTTGAAAGCCATGATGTCTCTCTCTCATGGGGGGGGGCAAATTCTCTGTGTGGGCAAAGCAGAGAAAGGGGAGGTAACCTTGCCCCTTATGACCTCACACGACTCATATTAATGTTAAAAACCTCAAAGTGACATTTTCATGCCATGGGGCCTTTAAACTGAGATGAGTCTGTGCTTTTTCACATTAGACAAACGTGTGTGTGTGTGTGTGTGTGTGTGTGTTTGTGTGTTTGTGTGTGTGTGTGTGTGTGTGTGTGTGTGTGTGTGTGTGTGTGTGTGTGTGAGAATAGATCGCGCTTGACTGGTGTTTTTTGGGAGGGCGGGGGGTAATTACTCTCCTCCTGTACCAGGACATGACACAGTTTACAGCTTCAACAGTACTGCACCATCCCATAAAATACTTGATATATTACCTGTTCTTTCCTAGGAGGATGTGAAGTAATCAGATTACTGTGATCCTTATGTGACTGTCAGGTAGGCTGAGTGCTCCGGGCCGTGGTATTGGACCGCAGGTCTGAGGCCGATCAGGTCTGAGGCCGATCAGGTCTGACCTGTTGTTATAAAGAGGATTCTGGGACGCAACAACAATGGCTGGTGTAAAGTTTCACTTTTTTGGTGTTGAACTGCCTGCTGGGAAAGTTGTTAGTGGTTTCAGCTTTAAGTTAACCCTCATGTTGCCCTCATGTTGCCCTCATGTTGCCCTCATGTTGCCCTCATGTTGTCCTCATGTTGTCCTAATGTTGCCCTCATGTTGTCTTCATGTTGTCCTCATGTTGCCCTCATGTTGTCCTAATGTTGCCCTCATGTTGCCCTCATGTTGCCCTCATGTTGCCCTCATGTTGTCCTCATGTTGTCCTCATGTTGCCCTCATGTTGCCCTCATGTTGCCCTCATGTTGCCCTCATGTTGCCCTCATGTTGTCTTCATGTGTTACCCTCATGTTGTCTTCATGTGTTACCCTCATGTTGCCCTCATGTTGCCCTCATGTTGCCCTCATGTTGCCCTCATGTTGCCCTCATGTTGTCCTCATGTTGTTCTCATGTTGTCTTCATGTGTTACTCTCATGTTGTCTTCGTGTTACCCTCATGTTGCCCTCATGTTGTCTTCATGTTGCCCTCATGTTGCCCTCATGTTGCCCTCATGTTGCCCTCATGTTGTCTTCATGTTGCCCTCATGTTGTCTTCATGTTGCCCTCATGTTGTCTTCATGTTGTCTTCATGTTGCCCTCATGTTGCCCTCATGTTGCCCTCATGTTGTCCTCATGTTGCCCTCATGTTTTCCCCATGTTGTCCTCATGTTGCCCTCATGTTTTCCCCATGTTGTCCTCATGCTGTCTTCATGTTGCCCTCATGTTGTCCTCATGTTGCCCTCATGTTGCCCTCATGTTGTCCTAATGTTGCCCTCATGTTGTCTTCATGTTGTCTTCATGTTGCCCTCATGTTGTCCTCATGTTGTCTTCATGTTGCCCTCATGTTGCCCTCATGTTGCCCTCATGTTGTCCTAATGTTGCCCTCATGTTGTCTTCATGTTGTCTTCATGTTGCCCTCATGTTGTCTTCATGTTGCCCTCATGTTGTCCTCATGTTGTCCTCATGTTGTCCTCATGTTGTCCCCATGTTTTCCCCATGTTGTCCCCATGCTGTCTTCATGTTGCCCTCATGTTGTCCCCATGTTGCCCTCATGTGTCCCTCATGTTGACTTGTCTCGGCCGGTGGTCTTTCCAAAAATGGCTTTTGGTCTCGACCAAGTCAAGGTGTCTTTATTATGTTTATTTATATATATTTAACGTCTTTTCTACACTACATCTGGAGTGAAGCTATATTGTCATTTAGTTGCTCAAATGCTCAGTACTAGTACCTGCTGTAGTAGTATCAGTTCTAATGCTCAGTACTAGTACCTGCTGTAGTAGTATCAGTTCTAACGCTCAGTACTAGTACCTGCTGTAGTAGTATCAGTTCTAATGCTCAGTACTAGTACCTGCTGTAGTAGTATCAGTTCTAACGCTCAGTACTAGTACCTGCTGTAGTAGTACCTGCTGTAGTAGTATCAGTTCTAACGCTCAGTACTAGTACCTGCTGTAGTAGTATCAGTTCTAACGCTCAGTACTAGTACCTGCTGTAGTAGTATCAGTTCTAATGCTCAGTACTAGTATCTGCTGTAAAGTATTGTCTTGATAATCTCATGCATAAGACTTTTTTTTCTGTCCTGACTCGGTCTTGACTTGGACTCGAACCTTTTTGGACTCGGTCTTGACTTGGACTCAACTAGTCCTGGTCTTGGACTTGTCTTGGACTCGACTAGTCCTGGTCTTGGACTCGACTAGTCGTGGTCTTGGACTTGTCTTGGACTCGACAAAGGTGGTCTTGTCTACAGCCCTGGTCCTTTTAGTAACAATCAGTCTAACCCGTTTCTCTGTGTGTTTTGTTTGTGTTGCAGCTTTCCGAGAGACAACAATTCAGTG
Organism: Percina caprodes; assembly: GCA_013375575.1. Lineage (NCBI taxonomy): Eukaryota > Metazoa > Chordata > Actinopteri > Perciformes > Percidae > Percina > Percina caprodes. The sequence goes on from JABXJD010000112.1 coordinate 1,260,595, forward strand.
AAGATGAGACCATGGTCCCGGTACTAACCTCCAGAAAAGCCAGCGAACTCCCCGTCAACGAAGTAGTCTGTGTCCTGCAGGTACGCCGTCCTCCAGCTTCATTTATACTATTTATTTAATACTATACTTGATTTATGGCTGTTTGTAAATTGAATGGGGGTAGTTGGTGCTTTGCTCAAGAGCTCCTTACCAGGAGGTGAACTGGCATCTCTCCAGCTACCGATCCACACTCCGTACTTTGGTCCGGATGGAATAAAATAAAAACAAACGCAACCAAGAACAATAAATAAAATGGACATTTTTCCAACTGCGAAAATGTCCATGTAAGCTACTGCCCCCCACTGTTTTTATCCACAGGCGGACCTGCAGTTGGGTCTGACCCAGGACGAGGTGAGCCGGAGGAGAGCCTACCACGGCTGGAACGAGTTCGACATCAGTGAAGACGAGCCGCTATGGAGGAAGTACATCTCTCAGGTAACAAGTGCATCACTTTTAAATGGAGCCTGTAAAGCCCGGTTCAGACCAACGAGACCAGTTGAAACTTGCAGCCACTGCCACTTCACACCAATGACAAGGGACTGTGTATCATCTCCATAGCAACGCCTCTTTGTACTTTCATCCTAACTTCCAACTTCCAGGCTACCGGTAGAGCAGGTCTAGACCGCTCTATAATCTACAGATAGAGCAGGTCTAGACCGCTCTATAATCTACAGGTAGAGCAGGTCTAGACCGCTCTATAATCTACAGGTAGAGCAGGTCTAGACCACTCTATAATTTACACATAGAGCAGGTCCAGACCGCTCTATAATCTACAGATAGAGCAGGTCCAGACCGCTCTATAATTTACACATAGAGCAGGTCCAGACCGCTCTATAATTTACACATAGAGCAGGTCCAGACCGCTCTATAATTTACATATAGAGCAGGTCCAGACCGCTCTATAATTTACAGGTAGAGCAGGTCTAGACCGCTCTATAATTTACACATAGAGCAGGTCCAGACCGCTCTATAATTTACATATAGAGCAGGTCCAGACCGCTCTATAATTTACACATAGAGCAGGTCTAGACCGCTCTATAATTTACACATAGAGCAGGTCCAGACCGCTCTATAATTTACACATAGAGCAGGTCCAGACCGCTCTATAATTTACACATAGAGCAGGTCCAGACCGCTCTATAATTTACACATAGAGCAGGTCCAGACCGCTCTATAATTTACACATAGAGCAGGTCTAGACCGCTCTATAATTTACACATAGAGCAGGTCCAGACCGCTCTATAATTTACACATAGAGCAAGTCCAGACCGCTCTATAATTTACAGATAGAGCCGGTCTAGACCGCTCTATAATCTACACATAGAGCAGGTCCAGACCGCTCTATAATTTACAGATAGAGCAGGTCTAGACCGCTCTATAATTTACACATAGAGCAGGTCTTCCACAGTTTCAAACCCAGTAAACTGTGTGTTCTCACTGCACACAGCAGACGTCAGTGTGTCATCTGTAATCCGACAGTGTGCGTCCCAGGAAGCCTTCACACGTCCAGCAGCAGCAGCTCCAGGATAAAACCAACATACTATTTTTATCTTGCTCCTGATAAAATGTCTCAAGGCTCGTCATGTTCCACAGCAGCATTGTTCTGTCGCGGGAACACAATGTCAACTCGGACAGAATACACACATTACTTACCAGAGCAAGGTATTCATGTTCATATGTTACATACTTATTAATACATAACACAATAACAGCTGATATATGAATGCAGACAGTCAGAATGTAGACATCATGTTACATTCACATACATAATACAGAGGAGAGAAGGAACGGAAGGGGGAATGCAGAGAGGATAAGGAAAAGAAAGGAGGTTACATACAGTATGAGAGAAAGAAGGGAAGATAAGAGAGAAGGAAAGGAAGGGGGATGCAGAGAGGATAAGGAAAAAGGAGGTTACATATGAGAGAAGGAAGGAAGGATAAGAGGAGAGAAGGAAAGGAAGGGGGATGCAGAGAGGATAAGGAAAAGAAAGGAGGTTACATACAGTATGAGAGAAAGAAGGGAAGATAAGAGAGAAGGAACGGAAGGGGGGATGCATAGAGGGTAAGGAAAAGAAAAGAGGTTACATATGAGAGAAAGAAGGGAGGATAAGAGGAGAGAAGGAAAGGAAGGGGGATGCAGAGAGGATAAGGAAAAGAAAGGAGGTTACACACAGTATGAGAGAAAGAAGGGAGGATAAGAGAGAAGGAAAGGAAGGGGGTGCAGAGAGGATAAGGAAAAGATAGGAGGTTACATATGATAGAAAGAAGGGAGGATAAGAGGAGAGAAGGAAAGGAAGGGGGATGCAGAGAGGATAAGGAAAAGAAAGGAGCTTACACACAGTATGAGAGAAAGAAGGGAGGATAAGAGAGAAGGAAAGGAAGGGGGTGCAGAGAGGATAAGGAAAAGATAGGAGGTTACATATGATAGAAAGAAGGGAGGATAAGAGGAGAGAAGGAAAGGAAAGGGGATGCAGAGAGGATAAGGAAAAGAAAGGAGGTTACACACAGTATGAGAGAAAGAAGGGAGGATAAGAGAGAAGGAAAGGAAGGGGGTGCAGAGAGGATAAGGAAAAGATAGGAGGTTACATATGATAGAAAGAAGGGAGGATAAGAGGAGAGAAGGAAAGGAAAGGGGATGCAGAGAGGATAAGGAAAAGAAAGGAGGTTACACATGAGAGAAAGAAGGGAGGATAAGAGGATAGAAGGAAATTAAGCAAATCTACAGATGAGAAAAGGAAAGGAAGGGAGGATACAGTGAGAAGGAAAGGAAGGGAGGATACAGAGGAGGGAAGGAAGGGAAGAATACAGATTAAAGAAGGACAGGAAGGGAGACCAGAGAGAGTAGAGAAAGAGAGGAAGTGATGATACAGAGAAGAAAATGAAGGAAGGATACAGTTGAGAAGGAAAGGAAGGAGGATACAGAGGAGAGGAAGGGAGGTTATTGGGAAGAAAGGGAGGATACAGAGGAGAGTTTGATATGTCATTCATGTGCAGATGTAAAGCTAAACTCTGATTGGCTCGCTGTACGTCGGACTGGAAGGGGCAAAACCAAGGGGGGTCAGCCTGTCCCCTGTAGCGTAGCTCCCATGGCGCCATTTTAATGCCACGAAGCCATCACCTGCCGTTAGCATCCCATTGACTCCCATTCATTTTGACGTCACTTTGACAGTAAATAACTTTACATCTGAAGCGTTTAAAGACTCTATTTGTCCGTTGTTGATTTATAAAGAAACACAACAATGTATAAAAGGCTCCGTTAGCTTGTAGCTAACGTTATGGCTCCGTAGCAGACGTTTTTATAAAAATAGGCTAACGATTGTGTCGTAACTACGCGACTTACCATCACATAGTCGACAAATCACCGTATTGTCAGGAGAAGCTCGCAGACAGTTTGGACTTCCATAGCAGGACTATAGACCTAGTTAGCACTATTTAGCCTTGGCCTATGTTAATGTTAACTAGCATGTTAGTTAGCACTAATTAGCCTTGGCCTATGTTAATGTTAACTAGCGTGTTATTTAACAGTAATTAGCCTGTGCCTATGTTAATGTTAACTAGCATGTGAGCTAGCAGGAATTAGCCTGAGCCTATGTTAATGTTAACTAGCATGTTAGTTAGCAGTAATTAGCCTGTGCCTATGTTAATGTTAACTAGCATGTGAGCTAGCAGTAATTAGCCTGAGCCTATGTTAATGTTAACTAGCATGTTAGTTAGCAGTAATTAGCCTGTGTCTATGTTAATGTTAACTAGCATGTTAGCTAGCAGTAATTAGCCTGAGCCTATGTTAATGTTAACTAGCATGTTAGTTAGCAGTAATTAGCCTGTGCCTATGTTAATGTTAACTAGCATGTTAGTTAGCAGTAATTAGCCTGTGTCTATGTTAATGTTTACTAGCATGTTAGTTAGCAGTAATTAGCCTGTGTCTATGTTAATGTTAACTAGCATGTTAGTTAGCAGTAATTAGCCTGTGCCTACGTTATATCCTAACATATACCTACCTCTCCGTCTCTGCTGATGGGGGATGATTGAGATTTCTCTTGCACAGCTACCAGAAGACTTACAGCTTTCAGACAGGTTGCTACGTCACATCTACGTCTTCCAGCTCAGTTGGAGGCTGCGCAGTAACGCTCAGCATCACCGGGAAAGAGCTTCTAATAGACTCCACTGGTCCCCGTCCAGAGCAACGGGACCTGATGGTCCATTTCTTTAACTGTCTATGGGCAAACCGCTGGAGTAGCTGTCGGTACACGATCCGTCCCGCCTGCACGATGCGTCCTGCCTGCACAATGCGTTCTGCGCATGTGCAATATGTTCGCGCATACGCAGATGGTATCATGATGAACGCGGATTTACAACATTGCACGATCT
>JABXJD010000112.1:1272500-1352500 GCA_013375575.1 Percina caprodes
TGGGAGATAAATAACACCCCAGAGTCCGGTCTAGACCTGCTCTTTATGGAAAGACCTGGGAGATAAATAACACCCCAGAGTCCTGGTCTAGACCTGCTCTTTATGGAAAGACCTGGGAGATAAATAACACCCCAGAGTCCTGGTCTAGACCTGCTCTTTATGGAAAGACCTGGGAGATAAATAACACCCCAGAGTCCGGTCTAGACCTGCTCTTTATGGAAAGACCTGGGAGATAAATAACATCCCAGAGTCCTGGTCTAGACCTGCTCTTTATGGAAAGACCTGGGAGATAAATAACATCCCAGAGTCCTGGTCTAGACTCTAGACCTGCTCTTTATGGAAAGACCTGGGAGATAAATAACATCCCAGAGTCCTGGTCTAGACCTGCTCTTTATGGAAAGACCTGGGAGATAAATAACATCCCAGAGTCCTGGTCTAGACCTGCTCTTTATGGAAAGACCTGGGAGATAAATAACATCCCAGAGTCCTGGTCTAGACCTGCTCTTTATGGAAAGACCTGGGAGATAAATAACACCCCAGAGTCCTGGTCTAGACCTGCTCTTTATGGAAAGACCTGGGAGATAAATAACACCCCAGAGTCCTGGTCTAGACCTGCTCTTTATGGAAAGACCTGGGAGATAAATAACATCCCAGAGTCCTGGTCTAGACTCTAGACCTGCTCTTTATGGAAAGACCTGGGAGATAAATAACATCCCAGAGTCCTGGTCTAGACCTGCTCTTTATGGAAAGACCTGGGAGATAAATAACATCCCAGAGTCCTGGTCTAGACCTGCTCTTTATGGAAAGACCTGGGAGATAAATAACATCCCAGAGTCCTGGTCTAGACCTGCTCTTTATGGAAAGACCTGGGAGATAAATAACATCCCAGAGTCCTGGTCTAGACCTGCTCTTTATGGAAAGACCTGGGAGATAAATAACATCCCAGAGTCCTGGTCTAGACCTGCTCTTTATGGAAAGACCTGGGAGATAAATAACACCCCAGAGTCCTGGTCTAGACCTGCTCTTTATGGAAAGACCTGGGAGATAAATAACACCCCAGAGTCCTGGTCTAGACCTGCTCTTTATGGAAAGACCTGGGAGATAAATAACATCCCAGAGTCCTGGTCTAGACTCTAGACCTGCTTTATGGAAAGACCTGGGAGATAAATAACATCCCAGAGTCCTGGTCTAGACCTGCTCTTTATGGAAAGACCTGGGAGATAAATAACACCCCAGAGTCCTGGTCTAGACCTGCTCTTTATGGAAAGACCTGGGAGATAAATAACATCCCAGAGTCCTGGTCTAGACCTGCTCTTTATGGAAAGACCTGGGAGATAAATAACACCCCAGAGTCCTGGTCTAGACCTGCTCTTTATGGAAAGCGCAATGAGATAACTGTAATAAAATTGTATTGAATTTAATTGAAATAAGCCTCCATTTGTTAGTTGTTATTGAACTTTTCTTAAGATCATTTTTTTGGGTATTTTCAGCCTTTATTTTTGACAGGACAGCTGAAGACATGAAAGGGGAGAGCTGGGGAGGGGGGGAATGACAAAGGGTCGCAGGACTGAGTCGAACCTGCGGCTGCTACGTCAAGTAGTACACCTCCTATACATGGGCGCACACTCTACCAACTGAGCAGCCCGGGCGCCCAAACCTTTTCTTTTCTTTTGGATTTGACCTTTCCTCTCTTATCTGCTCTCCTCTTGCCTTGGTGTCTGAGACGTATGATTATATTTCAATTCAATTTTATTTATAGTATCAATTCATAACAAGAGTTATCTGGAGACACTTTACAGATAGAGTAGGTCTAGACCAGATAGAGCAGGTCTAGACCAGATAGAGCAGGTCTAGACCAGATAGAGCAGGTCTAGACCACACTCCAGAATTTACAAGGACCCAACAGTTCTAGTAGTTCCCTCCAGAGCAAGCAACAGTGCGACAGTGGAGAGGAAAACTTCCTTTTAGGCAGAAACCTGGGACAGACCCAGACCCAGACCTAGACCCAGACCCAGGCTCTTGGTAGGCGGTGTCTGACGACCGGTTGGGGTTAGAATGAACAGCGGCAATAAAAGGGACAGTGGTTGTAGAGCTGGGAAATATATGGATATTATATCGATATCGTGATATGAGACTAGATATTGTCTTAGATTTTGGATATTGTAATATGAAATAAGAGTTGTCTTTTCCTGGTTTTAAAGGCTGCATTACAGTAAAGTGATGTCATTTCCTGAACTCACCAGACTGTTGTAACTAGTTGACTAACCCTTCCATGATTTAGTCGACTAATAGATTAGTTGGTTTAATCGACAGAGCTGTGAGAGGTGGTTGAGACTAGAAAACACAATATAAATGTAGTTAATTAACCTGTAAAACAAAGTTTCTACACAATTAATCCTGCAAAAGCACCACTTTAAATCTTGTGTTCACCAGAAATGTGCTCATATGTTTCTTGGAAATTAGTAATTAAGCATGAATAAGCATAAAAAATGACTTATGAACTACAGAAATCTTAGTTGACTAAGACCAAAACTACAGATTAGTTGAGTAAGAGGGGACGGGCCTTCTGATTGGACGAATGTGTCACGTGGGTGTGGCTGCTCACGGATGTTACGACCGACCGTCATGGCGGCTCATCAGGAATACGAGCTATATACGTGTTTCTGAAAACATTTAAAGGAGAAATCAGCCGTGCCGCTGCTGAATCTTCATTTCAGATCCACAAAGGTCAGTTTTTCTTAAGATTTTCGTCAGATTTTGAGGCGTTTGTCACGCTCACCGTACGTCCACACCGCCGCCGTGAGCGTCTAACGTTACAGGAAGTCATCTTCAACGGAAGCTCTCAGCGGCACGGAGGCAAATCTGTCGGCGCCGCTTTGAGCGTCAGTCTGAAATTTTTCAGCTTTATGGTAATGAGCTCAGACGCGGTTCAGCCAGAAACCGATCGTAATATAGACGTCCTTCACGCTGGCCGATCCCGGAGAAACGTACGATTTATAAAGGTTTCTAGTGTCAAAAAGCTTCCCCGTATTTTTTGACCTGCGTCCTTCACAGGGAGGCCTGAGCGTCTTTGTGGCGGAGTCCGCGGCAGTGTCATCGTACGGTCATCCCGCTCGTCTTTCCGGGTTAGCGCTCCACCAATCAGAGCGGTCATTGAGCTCGACTGCCCGCCTTCCGATTTAACGTGTCAAATCGGCCCAAATGACGGCCGACGGCTCCTCCGGCTGACGGCGGCACGGAGCACACCGAACAGACTCGAGCCAGCGACCTCAGACTGTTATTGGGTCGCTGTGTGAGAGCCGTTCCTTTGTCTTGTTATTTGTAGTCCTGTGAATCTGTGTTAAAGGGGAATCCATTTTGGGTTTTCGTTGGACGCTGAACATACATCTACACGTGCAAATAAAGACCCTTTAAACCTTTTCCTCTCAGTGTCAGGGAGGGACACCTGGAGCACATGCTGGCCAGAGAGCTGGTTCCTGGGGACACCGTCTGTCTCTCGGTCGGAGAGAGTCCCAGCAGACCTCCGCCTCGTCGAGGTACACACACGCACACACACACACACGCATGCACACACGCATGCACACACATGCACAAACACACACACATATGCACGGATGCATGCACACACACATGCATGCACACACACATGCGCAAACACACACACACATATGCACGGATGCATGCACACACACATGCATGCACACACGCATGCGCAAACACACGCACAATGCATGCACACACACACAAACTCACGCATGCATGCACACACACACACAGACACACAGTCACACACACATGTAAGCACACGCACTGTCACACACATACACACAGTCACACACACACACACAGACACACAGTCACACACACATGTAAGCACACGCACTGTCACACACATACACACAGTCACACACACACAAACACACACCAGTGTTTGTTCATCATCAGAAACCATGTTCCCATGTTTCCACTGGGCCTCTCCTTTTATTTATGCAGGCTCACCACCGTCTACACTTACACGGTTACACACACGGTTACACACACGGTCACACTAGTATTAGGTTTTAATTTACAGATCCAATTCCCAAAAGGGAACTGATATGAGACTGGAACTCCTTTGTCTCGTTCCTGGAAAGGACTGAGTAATTTAGTAGCACGTAAAGGGACAACACCCTTCCAGTTTATTCCTTCCAATGAATTACTCGCATTTCTGCAGGTAAATAATGTTTTCTTGGGTTTAAATGGAGCCGCTCCTTCAAGGAAATTATTCTGGAAATCTATTGAACGTGATCTCTATTTTCCCTGTAATTTGTAGCCAATTAGAAAGTTTCTTTTTCTAAAAAAAAAAAAAAACTCCTAGAAACTTTCTTAGGAAATTAAAGAGCCATAAAAAGTGTTTCTAAAAAACTCACTAATGATCACAAGGATGTGCTGAGCTGTACGCAATACAACCACGCACACTAAAACTTCCTCATGTCGCCCTCATGTCGCCCTCATGTCGCCCTCATGTCGCCCTCATGTTGTCCTCATGTCGCCCTCATGTTGTCCTCATGTTGTCCTCATGTCGCCCTCATGTCGCCCTCATGTCGCCCTCATGTTGTCCTCATGTCGCCCTCATGTCGCCCTCATGTCGCCCTCATGTCGCCCTCATGTCGCCCTCATGTTGTCCTCATGTTGTCCTCATGTTGTCCTCATGTTGTCCTCATGTTGTCCTCATGTTGCCCTCATTGTGTCCTCATGTTGCCCTCATGTTGCCCTCATGTCGCCCTCATGTCGCCCTCATGTTGTCCTCATGTCGCCCTCATGTCGCCCTCATGTTGTCCCCATGTTGCCCTCATGTTGTCTTCATGTTGTCCCCATGTTGCCCTCCTGTCGTTCTCATGTTGCCCTCATGTTGTTCTCATGTTGCCCTAATGTTGCCCTCATGTTGCCCTCATGTTGCCCTCATGTTGTCCTCATGTTGTCCTCATGTTGTCCTCATGTTGCCCTCATGTTGTCCTCATGTTGTCCTCATGTTGCCCTCATGTTGTCCTCATGTTGCCCTCATGTTGCCCTCATGTTGCCCTCATGTTGCCCTCCTGTCGTTCTCATGTTGTCCTCATGTTGCCCTCATGTTGTCCCCATATTTTCCTCATGTTGTCCCCATGTTGCCCTCCTGTCGTTCTCATGTTGCCCTCCTGTCGTTCTCATGTTGCCCTCCTGTCGTTCTCATGTTGCCCTCATGTTGTCCTCATGTTGTCCTCATGTCGCCCCCATGTTGTCCTCATGTTGTCCTCATGTTGTCCTCATGTTGTCCCCATGTTGTCTTTATGTTGCCCTCATGTTGCCCCCATGTTGTCCCCATGTTGTCCTCATGTTGTCTTCATGTTGCCCTCATGTTGTCCCCATGTTGTCCCCATGTTGCCCTCATGTTGCCCTCATGTTGCCCTCATGTTGCCCTCATGTTGTCCTCATGTTGCCCTCATGTTATCTTCATGTTGCCCTCATGTTGCCCTCATGTTGCCCCCATGTTGTCCCCATGTTGTCCTCATGTTGTCTTCATGTTGCCCTCATGTTGTCCCCATGTTGTCCCCATGTTGTCTTTATGTTGTCCTCATGTTGTCCTCATGTTATCTTCATGTTGCCCTCATGTTGTCCTCCTGTTGTCTTCATGTTGCCCTCATGTTATCTTCATGTTGCCCTCATGTTGTCCCCATGTTGTCCCCATGTTGTCCCCATGTTGCCCTCATGTTGTCCCCATGTTGCCCTCATGTTGTCCTCATGTTGTCCTCATGTTGTCCTCATGTTGTCCTCATGTTGTCTTCATGTTGTCCTCATGTTGTCCTCATGTTGTCCTCAACTTGTCCTCATGTTGTCCTCATGTTGTCCTATATCAATGTTCTTTTTAATTCCCCAAAATAACATGATTGATTCCACACAACGCTCTTTGCCAAGTACAAATCTCTACTTTCATTAATTTTGGGGCGTCTTATTCAATTTTATAGCATTTGAAACCAAATTGAAGTGTTTTTGAAATAGTATTGAGAGTAAAAGTTGACATATTCCAGTCTGTGATTATCGCCCGTGGAAAGGCACCCTGGGCAGTTGTGGGTTCGGTGCCTTGCTCAAGAGCACCTTGGCAGTGCCCAGGAGGTGAACTGACACCTCTCCAGCTACCAGTCCACACTCTTTTGGTCCATACTTAAACCTGCGACCCTCCGGTTCCCAAAGCAACTACCTACTGACTGAGCTACCCCCGAGTGAGAACATAGCCTAAAAAGACGCATCTTGATTGGTCGGTTTTTATTGACCGCTCTGTGTCTGTCCTCCGTCTCCCAGGCGACAGACTTGTCTGTGGATGAGTCCAGTCTGACGGGGGAGACCACCCCCTGCTCAAAGACCACCCACCACCAAGAAGCCTCCACCAACGGAGACATGGCGTCCCGCAGCAACATCGCCTTCATGGGGACGCTAGTGCGCTGCGGCAGAGCCAAGGTACCTGCACGATGACCACATTACCTTTTATTAATTATACATAACACTTTATGGTAGTCTCATTATGTTTTAGACAGAAATATATCTATCTATCTATCTACCTATCTATCTATCTGTCCATCTATCTATCTATCCATCCGTCTATCTACCTATCTATCTATCTATCTATCTATCTATCTATCTATCTATCTATCTATCTATCTATCTATCTATCTATCTATCTGTCTATTTGTCTATCTATCTATCGGTCTATCTATCTGTCTATCTATCTATCTGTCCATCTATCTATCTATCTATTTGTCTATTTGTCCATCTATCTATCTATCTATCTATCTATCTGTCCATCTATCTATCTATCTATCTGTCTATTTGTCTATCTATCTATCGGTCTATCTATCGGTCTATCTATCGGTCTATCTATCGGTCTATCTATCGGTCTATCTATCGGTCTATCTATCTGTCCATCTATCTATCCGTCCATCTATCTATCTATCTATCCGTCTATCTATCTATCTATCTATCTATCTATCTATCTATCTATCTATCTATCTATCTATCTATCTATCTATCTATCTATCTATCTATCTATCTATCTATCTATCTATCTATCTATCTATCTATCTATCTATCTATCTATCTATCTATCTATCTATCTATCTATCTATCTATCTATCTATCTATCTATCTATCTATCTATCTATCTATCTATCTATCTATCTATCTATCTATCTATCTATCTATCTATCTATCTATCTATCTATCTATCTATCTATCTATCTATCTATCTATCTATCTATCTATCTATCTATCTATCTATCTATCTATCTATCTATCTATCTATCTATCTATCTATCTATCTATCTATCTATCTATCTATCTATCTATCTATCTATCTATCTATCTATCTATCTATCTATCTATCTATCTATCTATCTATCTATCTATCTATCTATCTATCTATCTATCTATCTATCTATCTATCTATCTATCTATCTATCTATCTATCTATCTATCTATCTATCTATCTATCTATCTATCTATCTATCTATCTATCTATCTATCTATCTATCTATCTATCTATCTATCTATCTATCTATCTATCTATCTATCTATCTATCTATCTATCTATCTATCTATCTATCTATCTATCTATCTATCTATCTATCTATCTATCTATCTATCTATCTATCTATCTATCTATCTATCTATCTATCTATCTATCTATCTATCTATCTATCTATCTATCTATCTATCTATCTATCTATCTATCTATCTATCTATCTATCTATCTATCTATCTATCTATCTATCTATCTCATCTATCTATCTATCTATCTATCTATCTATCTATCTATCTATCTATCTATCTATCTATCTATCTATCTATCTATCTATCTATCTATCTATCTATCTATCTATCTATCTATCTATCTATCTATCTATCTATCTATCTATCTATCTATCTATCTATCTATCTATCTATCTATCTATCTATCTATCTATCTATCTATCTATCTATCTATCTATCTATCTATCTATCTATCTATCTATCTATCTATCTATCTATCTATCTATCTATCTATCTATCTATCTATCTATCTATCTATCTATCTATATCCTATAACTACCCAATTGTAATTACCCAAAATAACATGATTGATGGCACACAACGCTCTTTACAAACTACTACTGATCAGTCGGACTGTCCGCCTCCCCGAATTGGTCAAAAACAGACTTGAGTCACAACCTTGCCTTAAAAGTAATAATAATATCTAATCGATTCAGAACGGCGGCTCTGATATAAAAGGAGATAATAGGAAAGTACATATGTGATCTGTGTCTTTGGTGTTCCTCAGGGCATCGTCATCGGGACCGGAGAGAACTCTGAGTTTGGGGAGGTGTTCAAGATGATGCAGGCGGAAGAGGTACGTTACGTAATCCTGGTTGTCATCTGGACGTCTAGTGTTATTGTCCATCCACAGTTAAGCTGTAGCAGCAACATTATGGGATGTTGTTGTCTTTCCAGTTGATTGGCAGAAGACGATGCTTTGCTGAGCGCGACAATATCCCAACACTCACTGTGTTTACAGTACATAATAATAATAAATTGAATTTATATAGCGCTTTTCCCAAGCTCAAAGTCGCTTTACAGAGTAGAGATATATATATATATATATATATATATATATATATATATATATATATATATATATATATATATATATATATATATATATATATATAAAAATAAACTACGGATAGGCAGAACAGAAGAGATGGGTCTTCAGACGGGACTGAAAAATGGTGAGGGACTCAGAGATGCGGATCTCATGGGGGAGGGGGTTCCAGAGCCTGGGAGCTGCCCTGGAAAAGGCTCTGTCCCCAAAACTGCGGAGCTTTGACTTGGGGACATAGAGGAGACCGGCTGAGGTGGATCTGAGGGACCGTGAAGGTTGGTAGGGGAAGAGGAGGACAGGTGGTGTAAGGCTTAGTAGGTAAGGACCAGGATTCTGTATGCGATCCGGTGAGAAATGGGAAGCCAGTGTAGCTGTTTTAGGACCGGAGTGATGTGGTGCCAGGATGTGGAGCGGGTCAGGAGTCGTGCGGCTGAGTTCTGAACCAGTTGGAGCCTTTTAATGGAGGTTGAGATACATGCACTTCACTTAAGAACTGTATCAGTCTGCTTTCTGCAGTAATCTGGGTCCTTAAACCTCATGTAAACCAAAACTAACCCATCTGACGCCATCTGGGAAACCAGGTAACTTGTCCGTGTTTAACCCAATCAGCTTTTTACAAACGTGCTTAAAAAAGACTTGCAAGGCAGCGTTATTTCTACAGCACATTTCAGCAACACGGCAGTTCTAAGATCTTCACATAAACTATAAAAAACAGCTAACATAGAATTAAAAAGGTATGAAATACACGAATAAAAGTTAGTGTAAGAAATGAACAATTACTTTCACCCTTGTGTTGTCTTCCCGTCAACCATGAAAAAAAAAAAGTTTAATTTCAACATTATTATCGCTTTTTCTGACATTTTTTGTCACTTTTTCAATGTTGTGGGTGCTTTTTTTTATTTTTTTTCAAAGTTATTTGATATTTCTAATGTTGACATTTTCAGCGCTTATTTTGAAGGCCCATTTTTTTGGGTCAGATTTGACCCGAGGACGACATGAGGGTTAAAAAAAGGCTGCATAGTGATTTATTTAATTTATTTATTTGATTCAGACAATGCACAATGCGCCAGTGATAGCCAATTGGCTTTTTTCAACTGTAGTCCTACCTAGCATGCATGTGTTCATGGTGGGAAGATACCGGAGCTCCCGGAGGAAACCCACGGAACACGGGGAGAGAACAAGCAAACTCCAAACAGAAAGGCCCGGCACGACCTGGATTCAAACCAAGACCCTTCTTGCTGTGAGGCACAAGTGCTAACCGCTTAGCCACCGTGCTAACCGCTTAGCCACCGTGCTAACCGCTTAGCCACCGTGCTAACCGCTTAGCCACCGTGCTAACCGCTTAGCCACCGTGCTGCCAAATTAATTAGTTATAAGTATTGAGAGTTGCAGCGGACCTGTTTCGGATATGTGTTGCATTAAAAACTCAACGCTGCTCCTCCATGTTCAGCTGTGACTCTGGGGACCGAAAGCAGAGATACTGACGTCCTTGTGATCCAGATGATTCAACTCAGAGTCTGACTACAACTGACACATTACCTCACGTAGATCCTGGAAGTCGAACGACTGATAGCCGTATTACAGTCGATGCATCTGAGCGTGCGCGCGCCAATGCAACGTCAAAATGACGCAGGTCTCGCTGGCCCTAAGGGGCTCGAGGGTAACCGGATGCCGGGACTCTCAGAGGGACTGCAGGTCTCTCTGGTAAACTCACTGGGTTAGGATGACTTCTTCTATGGTGAATGAAAGGCTTGATCCCACCAAGGTCAGCCAATCAAATCCAAGCATTGATGTCAATGCTGCTGCCAGTTCTGCTGTTGTTTTCTTCTTCTTCTTCTTCTAGTCCGTAGTAATAGTAAAGTTTGTAGTCTTTGCTCATTAGCGCCACCTCTGTTCTGGAGAAGACTGCAACTAGTGTCACGACCACCACGAGCGAGTATTAACAGTTAGGGCGCTCTCATGACATCATCACGGCTACTGTAAAAAGGTTATTTCAACATGTTTGTCATTTATGAATATAATATATATATATATATATATATATATATATATATATTTGCCAAAACCTTTATCATCTTCAGTGACCTAATGTGTAAAAACTGCACATTTAGAAGTTATCACTTCAGTCTGAATGAATGAAATGAATTTAATTCAATTCAATTTTATTTATAGTATCAATTCATAACAAGAGTTA
This sequence comes from Percina caprodes, assembly GCA_013375575.1. Lineage (NCBI taxonomy): Eukaryota > Metazoa > Chordata > Actinopteri > Perciformes > Percidae > Percina > Percina caprodes. The sequence goes on from JABXJD010000112.1 coordinate 1,283,342, forward strand.
TCTCAAGACACTTTACAGATAGAGTAGGTCTAGACCAGATAGAGCAGGTCTAGACCAGATAGAGCAGGTCTAGACCAGATAGAGCAGGTCTAGACCACACTCTAAAATTTACAAGGACCCAACAGTTCTAGTAGTTCCCTCCAGAGCAAGCAACAGTGCGACAGTGGAGAGGAAAAACTCCCTTTTAGGAAGAAACCTCGGACAGACCCAGACCCAGGCCTAGACCCAGACCCAGGCTCTTGGTAGGCGGTGTCTGACGACCGGTTGGGGTTAGAATGAAGAGTGGCAATAACAGCCACAGAAAAGATAACAGTTTGTAGTAGTTCTTTGTAGTAGTTCATGGCTTAGCAGGGAATTGTGCAGCATTACAAGGCCCAGCAGGACGTAGCAGGACGTAGCAGGACGTAGCAGGATGAACACGGCATCACAGGACGTGTAGCGGGACCATGGCTACAGCTGCTACCATGATGATGGAGCCTCCCTGATCCGAGGGAACATGCTGGGGGGAAAAGAACATAAGGACTCCGGGGAATGACTCCCCAGAGCTAGGTTAATTTACTGAGAACAAATCACTGAAGGTATTTTCAAAGTATTTTCAGAGAGGATGTCAGAGACATATTACAGGTGGCGTGATGAGGTGTGGTGTGACACGGGAACAGTTGTCGCTCCCGTCCCGAGCCCACGGACATCCTCCCGTCATAGCCCGATCACGTGATTGTCATGTTACGACGGTGAATTTGAGACATTCATTCATTCTTTTTGCTCTTAACTGCATCACTAATTTCATTGACCATGAACACATGCATGCTAGGTAGGACTACAGTTGAAAAAAGCCGATTGGCTATCACTGGCACATTGTGCATTGTCTGAATCAAATAAATAAATTAAATAAATCACTATGCAGCCTTTTTTTAACCCTCATGTCGTCCTCGTGTCAAATCTGACCAAAAGAAATGGGCCTTCAAAATAAGCGCTGAAAATGTCAACATTTGAAATATCAAATAACTTTGGAAAAAACAAAAAAAAGCACCCACAACATTGAAAAAGTGACAAAAAATGTCAGAAAAAGCGATAATAATGTTGAAATTAAACTTTTTTTTTCATGGTTGACGGGAAGACAACACAAGAGTAAAAGTAATTGTTCATTTCTTACACTGTAATTTTTATTTGTGCATTTCATACCTTTTTAATTCTATGTTAGCTGTTTTTTATAGTTTATGTTATTCATTGGTGATTTTGAATTAAAAATGATAGTGAAACGTCATTCTAAATTAGCTCTCCAACACACCCTGAAACTGAGTGAAATCAAGGCTTGGACACGGACCTGTTGAAGGGAACATCTGCGAAAACCGATCCGTGAAAATGTAACTTCACCTAATATAATATATATGTATGTATATCAAGAAGAAAACGACCAAAAAAGCCTCAAAATCCAGAAAGGCAACCAAAAAGGGACTAACTCATAGAAAAAAGTGACTAAAATATTTCAAGTATCTTTTATGTTTGTGTATTTCAGGCTCCAAAAACGCCGCTACAGAAGAGCATGGACCTGCTGGGAAAGCAGCTCTCGCTCTATTCCTTCGGCATCATAGGTTTGTTTGTTCAGTCATCCGAGCTGTGTTACCCCCAAATGCCACAGGATGTGGAACGGCTGCGGAGCCGCTCCGTCGCGGCGGAGTGAGTCGGTTCCCATTAAAGTCCATGTGTTTAATTCCACTGGAGCAGATACGCAGAGCTTTCATTCTGCCGGACGCCGGAGAGCTCCGCGGCAAATCAGCACACGGGAGATAGTGCAGGACAGGAAGTCGAGCACCGAAACACATTAAACATCCGGTTAATTTTCAAAATAAAATACAGCGTGCTCACGGAGATAGGATCTTATCTCCCTGCACTACACCTTGAAAACAGCACAGAGTTGGTCCCCCTCTACTCCTCTGGATGGAAACTAGCTGCTGGTGGTTTTGTGGTTCTATTCTACGTGATCTCGCGGGATCTCGTGCGCCCTCGAGACTTCAGCTGTCAGTCGTGGCCGCAGCCGCCCGCAACAGATCCAGACCTGATGGGTGTTGCCGGACGGCGGAGCACGGAGCCGACACGCAGCCGTTCCGCAACAGATCCAGACCTGATGGGCCGACACGCAGCCGTTCCGCATCCTGTGGGATTTGGGGGTTAGCCTTTATTTTCAGCGTCTCCCTGTCATGCTGCTTCATGTTGTCTCTGCTGTGATTCAGGTGTCATCATGCTGGTGGGCTGGCTGCAGGGGAAGAGGATCCTGGACATGTTCACCATCGGTGTCAGGTAACTCGATCTCATTATGACTCATTAGAGCCCGGACAATATATATCAGCCAATATTAAGCATTTCCTCATTTATCGGTATCGGCATTTATAATGGCCGATTTAAGAAAAGAAAAGAAAAAAGTACAGTATAATGACAAATAAATGATAGTATAGCGGTCTGTCCACCAGAGGACGCTCTACAACGTCCCTGTTAGTGATGGCGTTGCATAGTCTGTCCACCAGAGGACGCTCTACAACGTCCCTGTTAGTGATGGCGTTGCATAGTCTGTCCACCAGAGGACGCTCTACAACGTCCCTGTTAGTGATGGCGTTGCATAGTCTGTCCACCAGAGGACGCTCTACAACGTCCCGTTAGTGATGGCGTTGCATAGTCTGTCCACCAGAGGACGCTCTACAACGTCCCTGTTAGTGATGGCGTTGCATAGTCTGTCCACCAGAGGACGCTCTACAACGTCCCTGTTAGTGATGGTGTTGCATAGTCTGTCCACCAGAGGACGCCTACAACGTCCCTGTTAGTGATGGCGTTGCATAGTCTGTCCACCAGAGGACGCCTACAACGTCCCTGTTAGTGATGGCGTTGCATAGTCTGTCCACCAGAGGACGCTCTACAACGTCCCTGTTAGTGATGGCGTTGCATAGTCTGTCCACCAGAGGACGCTCTACAACGTCCCCGTTAGTGATGGCGTTGCATAGTCTGTCCACCAGAGGACGCTCTACAACGTCCCTGTTAGTGATGGCGTTGCATAGTCTGTCCACCAGAGGACGCTCTACAACGTCCCTGTTAGTGATGGCGTTGCATAGTCTGTCCACCAGAGGACGCTCTACAACGTCCTTGTTGGCCACAATGATTTTTTTATTGTGTTTTTGTTTAAAGGACTTTAAGTTTCATATCTTAAGTTTGTATTTTTATACATTTTATTTATCAGAACTTTAATATATTTTGATGTTGTGTTCTGACAATAAAACAAATTATTATCATATTATTTTAGTGAGAACTCATAAATAACTACAAATGACTAATGTTAGGGACATCCCTTTTATGTTTTGTTACAAATTTCTGGATTTAAAAAAAAAAAATACATATATGTCGGCCAATATTGTTTTTGTTTTTTTAAATAATCAAATATTCGTATCGGTATTGGCCTTAAAAATCCTTTATCATTTGTGCTCTAGTCATAATATATAATAATATGACTTAACACAGTTAAGGTTTTCTTCTTACTTAGAGGGACTGACAGTCTTTGGTATTCCCAATCCTTTTCAGGTCTGGCTTGAACTCTTTCACTCATTGGTCCCTGAAGGGGCTTTCAGGGGTTAATGAGGACGACGATCCTCAAAACTATTGAAATAATTGCCGAATGTATTGGCAGATGCATTCAAATGCGTTTCTTTGACTGAAATCAACCAATAAACAGCCCCGTCTGCATGACATGGACTGTTTTGTCACGTTTGGGTGGGTCACCAGACGTCGCTGATCGAGGCGATGACTGTGTACCTGAAGTCATGTGTTGAAAGTTGTATTAAATATAGATTACTAATGAGCCCTGGTCTCCTTCAGTCTGGCGGTCGCCGCCATCCCGGAGGGTTTACCCATCGTGGTGACGGTGACGCTGGCGCTCGGCGTGATGCGCATGGTGAAGAAACGAGCCATCATCAAGAAGCTTCCCATCGTAGAAACTCTGGGTACGTTTCCTCCAACGCTCTGCAGACACTCGCGTCCACGACACAGCCTCATCTGCTTGTCTAACACGGATTTGTATGCAACAATGGGTCCCAATCAAATTACAACGAACATGTCTATTTGGCACACTCCAGTCAGAGCACTCAGGTCCAGGACCAGTTGCTTTTAGACTGCCCCAGAACCAGACTGAGACCCAGAGGGGACAGAGCTTTCTCGGTGGCAGGTCCTAATCTCTGGAACTCTCTCCCTCTCAACATTAGAGCAGCTTCCTCTATTGAGGGATCACTTTTAAAAACTCATCTTTTTGCTCTGGCTTTTAACACAAGCTGAGCTGTGACATTTTGTTATTGATTTGAGCTTTTTATCTGTTGTCTGTTTTTATTGTTTTTTGGCATATTCTGTTTTAGAAGAGTTTTTCCGGTTATTTATGATGCTTTTATCTTGTGTTGTTGTCTATAATTGTTCAGCACTTTGGGGCAGTAGTGACTGTTTGTAAGTGTGCTATAGAAATAAACTTTGACCTTGACCTATTGCATCGGCTTGAATAAGTTACCCCCCCCCCCAGGCTAAAGTTGATTAAAAAGAAGAATAAAAAAACATCTTTTGGAAATTGATCTTAATGCCTTAATTCATTGTAACGTGGTTTTCTCCGTCAGGCTGCTGTAACGTGATCTGCTCCGACAAGACGGGGACTCTGACCAAGAACGAGATGACCGTCACTCAGCTGTTCACGTCGGACGGACTCCACGCTGAGGTCTGGACCCCCCAAACCCCCCCCGTCCCCCGTCCTGTCTGTTAAAGGCAAAATGAAACCAAAACAAGAGGAATCGGAGGTCTACTCTCCACTGGTTGGATCCCTCTGACTCTGTGTGATGTTGTGTTGCAGGTGACGGGCGTCGGCTACAACGGGGCGGGAGAGGTCCTACTGGACGGGGAGGTCACCCACGGCTTCTCCTGCCCGTCAATCAGCAAGATCGTGGAGGTGGGTCCACACATCGAGCAGATGGGCATTTGTGAAGCAAAGAAGTTATTAATTGACCTGTCTGTCTGTCTCACTCTCTGTCTCACTGTCTGTCTATCTCTCTGTCTGTCTCTGTCTGTTTGACTGTCTGTTTGACTGTATGTCTGTCTCACTGTCTGTCTCTGTCTGTTTGACTGTCTGTCTCACTCACTGTCTCTCTGTTGTCTATCTCACTGTCTGTCTCTGTCTGTCTCTCTCTGTCTCACTGTCTGTCTGTCTGTCTCTGTATGTCTGTCTCACTGTCTGACTATCTTTGTCTGTCTCTCTGTCTCACTCACTGTCTCTCTGTCGTCTATCTCACTGTCTGTCTCTGTCTGTCTGTCTCTCTCTGTCTCACTGTCTGTCTGTCTGTCTTTCTCTGTCTGTCTGTCTCTCTGTATGTCTCTCTGTCTCACTGTCTCTCTCTGTCTCACTGTCTCTGTCTGTCTGTCTGTCTCTGTCTGTCTGTCTCTGTCTGTCTGTCTCTGTCTGTCTGTCTGTCTCTGTCTGTCTGTCTCTGTCTGTCTGTCTCTGTCTGTCTGTCTCTGTCTGTCTGTCTGTCTGTCTGTCTCTCTGTATGTCTCACTGTCTCTGTCTGTCTGTCTGTCTCTGTCTGTCTCTTTCTGTCTGTCTGTCTCTGTCTGTCTGTCTGTCTGTCTGTCTGTCTGTCTGTCTGTCTCTGTCTGTCTGTCTCTGTCTGTCTGTCTGTCTGTCTGTCTGTCTCTGTCTGTCTCTTTCTGTCTGTCTGTCTCTGTCTGTCTGTCTGTCTCTCTGTCTGTCTGTGATGTTAGGTCGGCTGTGTGTGTAACGACTCCGTCATCAGGAACCACACCCTGCTGGGACGACCGACGGAGGGAGCGCTCATCGCCCTTGCCATAAAGGTAAACACACACGCACACACACACACACACACACACACACACACACACACACACACACACACACACACAGCTCCTCCACTGTGTGATCCAGCTGTGCTTTTTCATCCAGCTGTGTTTCTGTCTTCCAGATGGGGCTGGAGAGCCTGCAGCAGGAGTACGTCCGTCTGGAGGAGCACCCCTTCAGCTCGGAGCAGAAGTGGATGGCGGTCCGCTGTGTTCACCGCACCCTGCAGGTCTGCATGTTCTCCACCTGCATGTTCTCCACCTGCATGTTCTCCACCTGCATGTTCTCCACCTGTACTAGCTGTAGCCGCAGAACCTCTTTTCACCCACATGGCAGCAAAGAAACTGCATAGCGTCCCTTTAATTCTGTTCTTAAAATCTACAGCTCTACATTCAGTATCCTCAGAATAAGAATCCGCTTTATTGGCCAGGTATGAGGACACATACGAGGAATTTTCCTTTGGAGCATCACTGCTCACAATGTGCTTACACATACAAAACAACCACAATACAAACAATATATACAAACTAATATATAGACACACTAATATATACACACTAATATAGACATACTACTATATACACACACTAATATATACACACTAATTTATACATACTCTAAACAGAAACAATATAGAGGCATGAGTGCAATGAAGAGTTCAATAAAAACTAGAAAATGCATTTCCTGGAGAAAATGCGTGGGAATGCTGAATAGCTGAATTGTTAAAGCTAACCTGGTTGAACAGCTTAAATCAGTAAAAGTTGTAAAAATGGTTGAAAAAGTAAGAATGGTTGTAATTAAGTTGAATAACACCACTAATGTAAAAAAGGTGGAAAAATTGAAGAAGAAAAAAATTAAATGCTAAAGCTAAACTGGATAAATAGCTTAAATCAGTATAAAGATGTTGAAGTAGTGAGAATAGTTGAAAAATTCTGAATAGCTGAATTACTAAAGATAACCTGGTTGATTAGCTTAAATCAGTAAGAAGAAGCTTAAGTAGTAAAAATAGTTGAAATGTAGGAATGGTTTTAATTAAGTTGAATAACAACAATAATGTAATAAATTGTGGGAAAATTCTAAAGAAATTATTGAAATGCTAAAGCTAACCTGGATAAATAGCTTAAATCAAGAAGATGTTGAACTAGTGAGAATAGTTGAAAAATGCTAAATAGGTGAATTGCTAAAGCTAACCTGGTTGAATAGCTTAAAACAGTAAAAGTTGTAGAAAAAACTGAAACGCTAAACTGGATAAATAGCTTAAATCAGTAAGAAGATGTTGAAGTAGTGAGAATAGTTGAAAAATGCTAAATAGGTGAATTGCTAAAGCTAACCTGGTTGAATAGCTTAAATCAGTAAAAGTTGTAAGAATAGTTAAAAAAGTAGAAGTGGTTTTAATTAAGTTGAATAACACCATTAGTGTAAAAAGGTGGAATAATTTAAAAAAATTGAAATGCTAAAGCTAAACTGGATAAATAGCTTAAATCAGTAAGAAGATGTGGAAGTAGTGAGAATAGTTAAATTGCTGAATAGCTTAAATGCTAAAGCTAAACTGTATAAATAGCTTAAATCAGTAAGAAGATGCTTAAGTAGTAAAAATAGTTGAAAAAAGTAGAACTGGTTTTAATTAAGTTGAATAACAGCACTAATGTAAAAACGATGTGGAAATTTTTTTTAAATTTTAAACGCTAAAGCTAAACTGGAGAAATAGCTTAAATTAGTAAGAAGACGTTGAATTAGTGAGAATAGTTGAAAAATGCTGAATAGCTGAATAAACTAAAGATAACCTGGTTGAATCGCTTAAATCAGTAAAAGTAGTGAGAATAGTTGAAAAAGTAGAAATGGTTTTAATTAAGTTGAATTACACCACTAATGTAAAAAACTATGTGAAAAAATTGCAAATGCTAAAGCTAAACTGGATAAATCAGTAAGAAGAAGCTTAAGTAGTAAGAATAGTTAAAAAGTAGGAAAGTTTAAGCAGAGGTTTTACTGTGGGAATCGAACCCCAGGCTCCCACATGAAGGGTATGTGTCATAACCACTACGCCACCACTGAAGCATCTATTTAGTGTGCTATACATTATAATATATAATGAGACAGACAGACATACAGAGTATTGCAGTGTCTGGGAAATGGTTGTCATGGCTACATGTGATCAGTGGCCATGTTTGTAAACACAGCTAGGAAGCCTTTCATCTCTGTGATGTCATCACTTTGATCTGTTAACGATGCAGCTGCTGTGTCAACTGTGGGGAAACCGCAGCTCCTCAGACACTAAACCAGCTCTCAAACAAATGGTCAGACGGGCAAAATGAAAAGTTATTTCAGTCAAATAACCTCCTCATGAGCACCAGAAGGCCTTTGTGAACGTATTGATATAAAATTCATTTTGATAAACTTATAAATGTGGGCGTATCAGCGATTTAAAAAAGAGCTTCGCTCTGCGTTTTGCTCAGAAATGTGGACGATGTTTAACATGGCAGTGAATGGAGAAAGATCCTGAACTCTTGTCCTTTGAAAGCTCGCTGAGCGAAAAATCGAATTTATATTGCATCAATGAGCACATTGTCTAAAACTAGACAAGAATACCTACGTTTTGATGTATAAATTGTTCATGACAAGTTAGACTTGTTGGCGTGGGAGCGAGTTATAGAGAACGAAGTAAGATGAATTTTTCGACTCTCTCCACTCTAGTGACATCACTCCTCACTCTACTTCACGCAATACACACTCATTATAAACGCAGAAAGATCCTAAAATGTTCACTATACTTAAACTGCTTTTACACAAAAACTGTAAAATATATCAATCTGAAAAGATAGAGCCAGATAGCTGAATATTTTGTGAATGGTTTAAAGTTTAAATCATGTCAATGTAGGAGGAGATACATTTTGAAGCAGAAGAGGATTTGAAGGATTTGAAGCTTGCTCTCATTGACTTTAATGTTAAAAAAAATTGTTTAAAAGCTTAATATTTGAAAAAGTATAAATTGCAGAAAAATTGCTGAAGAAGTCCCATCATCTGCTGAAAGAGCTGAAGATTTGAAAAGTTGAACGGTTTAAATAGCTGAAAGTATGCAGAAGATAGAGAGAGCCAAAAAACGTACGGAAGACGAAATAATAATAATAATAAAGAACAGAATAATAATAGTTGGAATGCTGTGGAACAGCATTCCAACTATTATTTAAATGTGGAACATGCAATGGATACTGGGATAAATAGTATTATGTTATTATATTACAATATGAACAGTATGAACATTATGAACAGTTGGAAATGAGAATGATGAATAAATAATAATAAGTGGAGTAATAAGTGGAACCAGTAACCAGGTGCTGTAGAGACCGTGTTACTGGGTCATTGACCAGAACTGAACCTGACACTGTGGGTCAGAAGTCAGCTGTTCATCAGAGAGATGGCTTGTGGGTTGAAACTGGTCCTGAGTCTGCTGGTTTTGGCGTGCAGGGCTCTGTAGCGCCCCCCAGAGGGGAGAAGCTGGAACAGGTTGTGACCGGGGGGAGGTGGGTCTGCAGGGATGGTTCCTGCCTGGTTCCTGACCCTGGAGGGGTAGACGTGATGGACGGAGGGCAGGGTGGAGCAGTAGTGCAATGAAGAGAAAGACAAAGTATGTAGGAGTAGATTATGATAGTTATTATTTTAATTGTGGAGCATAGGCAAGGCAAGGCAGCTTTATCTGTAGAGCACATTTAACAGTAGAGCAACAGGGCAATTCAAAGTGCTTTTAAATTGCTTTGAAAAGACCTGAATTTTAACAGCCATATTAAGACCATTACAAAGTCAGCCTATTATCACCTTAAGAATATATCAAGGGTTAAAGGACTTATGTGTCAACAGGATTTGGAAAAACTAGTCCATGCTTTCATCTTCAGTAGACTTGACTACTGTAACGGGGTCTTTACAGGTCTCCCTAAAAAATCAATCAGACAGCTGCAGCAGATTCAGAACGCTGCTGCTCGGGTCCTCACTAAGACCAAGAGACTGGATCACATCACTCCAGTCCTCACTAAGACCAAGAGACTGGATCACATCACTCCAGTTCTGAAGTCCTTACACTGGCTTCCTGTGCCTCAAAGAATTGATTTCAAAGTTCTTTTGCTAGTTTATAAATCACTAAACGGTTTAGGGCCAAAATACATTTCTGATCTGCTAGTACACTATGACCCCCCCAGACCTCTCAGGTCATCTGGGACAGGTCTACTGTCTGTCCCTAGAGTCAGAACTAAACAGGGGGAAGCAGCTTTCAGTTTCTATGCTCCTCATATCTGGAATAAACTCCCAGAAACCTGCAGGTCTGCTGCTACTCTCAGTTCTTTAAATCAATGCTGAAGACTTTTCTTTTCGATGTTGCCTTTCTTTAAATGATGTTCATTTCTTTACTGTTTAATCTTTTATGCTGCACTGTAACTTTTATTCTTGTGTTTTATCTGTTTTTATTTTTTAACTGTTTCTTCTGTGTTTTATCGGTTTTATTTTCTTTTAACTGTTTTTGTGTAAAGCACTTTGAATTGCCCTGTTGCTGAAATGTGCTCTACAAATAAAGCTGCCTTGCCTTGCTTTACACAAAATCAGTTAAAAAACAGTTAAAAGAAAATAAAACCGATAAAACACAGAAGAAACCGTTAAAAATAAAAACAGATAAAACACAAAAAAAATAGTGCAAAGGATGCTGGGATAAATAGTATTATGTTATTATATTACAATATGAACAGTATGAACGGCCCTGAAATAGAGAATGAGAATAAATAAGAAATAATTTCTTCTAATAAAGAAGAAGCCCAAATATTTATAAGCTGGGATTTCTCGTTTTGTGTTCTGCTTTGCTTGTGTTGATGAGAGCCTCCCTCTCTTCCTCACTCCTTCCTTTCTTCCCTCCCTCCTTCCCGTTCTCCCTTCCTTTCTCCCTCCTTCCCTCTCTACCTCCATCCCTACCTCCTTTCTTCCATCCCTCCCTCTCGCCCTGCTGCGCTCCCTTCCTCCCTCCTGTTCTCGTCCCATCCTTCCTCCCTCCTTCCCTCTCTACCTCCTTCCCTCCATCCCTACCTCCTTTCTTCCATCCCTCCCTCTCTCTTGCCCTGCCTCCCTCCTGTTCTCCCATCCTTCCTCCCTCCTTACCGCTCTACCTCCTTCCCTCCATCCCTACCTCCTTTCTTCCCTCCCTCTAGCCCTGCCGCGCTCCCTCCCTCCTGTTCTCCTCCCATCCTTCCTCCCTTCTTCCCTCTAACTCCTTTCTTCCCTCCATCCCTACCTCCTTTCTTCCCTCCCTCCCTCGCCCTGCCACGCTCCCTCCCTCACTCCTGTTCTCCCATCCTTCCTCCCTCCTTACCGCTCTACCTCCTTCACTCCATTCCTACCTCCTTTCTTCCTCCCTCTCGCCCTGCCGCGCTCCTCCCTCCTGTTCTCTTCCCATCCTTCCTCCCTTCTTCCCTCTAACTCCTTTCTTCCCTCCATCCCTACCTCCTTTCTTCCCTCCCTCCCTTGCCCTGCCACGCTCCCTCCCTCACTCCTTTTCTCCCATCCTTCCTCCCTCCCTTCTTCCCTCTCTACCTCCTTCCCTCATCCCTACCTCCTTTCTTCCCTCCCTCCCTCTCTCTTGCCCTGCCTCCCTCCTGTTCTCCCATCCTTCCTTACTCCTTACCGCTCTACCTCCTTCACTCCATTCCTACCTCCTTTCTTCCCTCCCTCTTGCCCTGCCGCGCTCCCTCCCTCCTGTTCTCCTCCCATCCTTCCTCCCTTCTTCCCTCTAACTCCTTTCTTCCCTCCATCCCTACCTCCTTTCTTCCATCCCTCCCTCTCTTGCCCTGCCTCCCTCCTGTTCTCCCATCCTTCCTCCCTCCTTACCGCTCTACCTCCTTCACTCCATTCCTACCTCCTTTCTTCCTCCCTCTCGCCCTGCCGCGCTCCTCCCTTCTGTTCTCCTCCCATCCTTCCTCCCTTCTTCCCTCTAACTCCTTTCTTCCCTCCATCCCTACCTCCTTTCTTCCCTCCCTCCCTTGCCCTGCCACGCTCCCTCCCTCACTCCTGTTCTCCCATCCTCCCTCCCTCCCTCCTTCCCTCTCTACCTCCTTCCCTCCATCCCTGCCACCCTCCTTACCTCCTTCTTTCCCTCCCTCCCTTTAGGATAAGCCGGGAGTCTACTTTATGAAGGGGGCGTATGAGCAGGTGATCCGCTTCTGCAGCTCGTATAACAGCCGAGGATCCACGCTGTCGCTGAACCACCAGCAGAGGGAGCTGTACCAGCAGCAGATCAGCTACATGGGCTCAGCTGGTCTCAGAGGTAGAGAAACCAGGGGCCCTGTTTTTAAGATCTGAAACGCAATCCCCCCAATGTGAGGAGAGTGCAGATGTGAGTCGTTACGAACAATAACAGAAGATGGGAATCATTTCAGAAACGTTGTAGCTATCTATGGTTGTTTGATGCTAACGTTAGCTCAAAACACCATTCATCTGACAGCCTTTGTTGTGTTTGATGCTAACTTGTAGCTAAGCTAGCAGTGAACCAACTTGGTTAAGTAGGTCCATTTTTACCGTGTTGACATACCATACCATACCATACCAACTTTATTTGTTAAGCACTTTACAACAACCAAAGTTGACCAAAGTGCTGTACATAAAATAAACCTAAACATATGTACAATTAATAACAATACAATAAAAACACACAAAGTAACAAATAAAAACAAGTAAATGAAGTCGACATCTTACTGGGTGTCAAACGCCAAAGAGAAAAGATGGGTTTTAAGAAGGGTTTTAAAAACAGATAAAGAAGAGGCCTGCTTTACATGCAAAGGCAGATCATTCCACAGTTTAGGGGCAGCCACAGCAAAGGCACGGTCCCCTCTGAGCTTACGCTAGTTTTAGGCACAGTCAGGAGCAGCTGATCATCTGACCTGAGAGCGGACGGGTTTATAAGAATGTAAAAGCTCAGAGAGGTATGGCGGGCAAGACCATTTAGTGATTTAAAAGCAAATAACAACATTTTAAAATTGATCCTAAATTGAATAGGCAGCCAGTGTAATGAGGCTAAAATAGGGGAGATGTGCTCATGTTTACGTGTACCCGACATTACAGAAGTCTCTCGTTAGCATCTCGGAGGCTACTTCAGATGTTACAGAAGTCTCTCGTTAGCATCTCGGAGGCTACTTCAGACGTTACAGAAGTCTCTCGTTAGCATCTCGGAGGCTACTTCAGACGTTACAGAAGTCTCTCGTTAGCATCTCGGAGGCTACTTCAGACGTTACAGAAGTCTCTCGTTAGCATCTCGGAGGCTACTTCAGACGTTACAGAAGTCTCTCGTTAGCATCTCGGAGGCTACTTCAGACGTTACAGAAGTCTCTCGTTAGCATCTCGGAGGCTACTTCAGACGCTACAGAAGTCTCTCGTTAGCGTCTCGGAGGCTACTTCAGACGCTACAGAAGTCTCTCGTTAGCATCTCGGAGGCTACTTCGGACGTTACAGAAGTCTCTCGTTAGCATCTCGGAGGCTACTTCAGATGTTACAGAAGTCTCTCGTTAGCATCTCGGAGGCTACTTCAGACGTTACAGAAGTCTCTCGTTAGCATCTCGGAGGCTACTTCAGACGCTACAGAAGTCTCTCGTTAGCATCTCGGAGGCTACTTCAGACGTTACAGAAGTCTCTCGTTAGCATCTCGGAGGCTACTTCAGACGTTACAGAAGTCTCTCGTTAGCATCTCGGAGGCTACTTCAGACGCTACAGAAGTCTCTCGTTAGCATCTCGGAGGCTACTTCAGACGCTACAGAAGTCTCTCGTTAGCATCTCGGAGGCTACTTCAGACGTTACAGAAGTCTCTCGTTAGCATCTCGGAGGCTACTTCGGACGTTACAGAAGTCTCTCGTTAGCATCTCGGAGGCTACTTCGGACGTTACAGAAGTCTCTCGTTAGCATCTCGGAGGCTACTTCGACGCTACAGAAGTCTCTCGTTAGCATCTCGGAGGCTACTTCGACGTTACAGAAGTCTCTCGTTAGCATCTCGGAGGCTACTTCAGACGTTACAGAAGTCTCTGGTTAGCATCTCGGAGGCTACTTCAGACGTTACAGAAGTCTCTCGTTAGCATCTCGGAGGCTACTTCAGACGTTACAGAAGTCTCTCGTTAGCATCTCGGAGGCTACTTCAGACGTTACAGAAGTCTCTCGTTAGCATCTCGGAGGCTACTTCAGACGCTACAGAAGTCTCTCGTTAGCATCTCGGAGGCTACTTCGACGCTACAGAAGTCTCTCGTTAGCATCTCGGAGGCTACTTCGGACGTTACAGAAGTCTCTCGTTAGCATCTCGGAGGCTACTTCAGACGTTACAGAAGTCTCTCGTTAGCATCTCGGAGGCTACTTCAGACGTTACAGAAGTCTCTCGTTAGCATCTTATATGCTACTTGTTGCAAAGTGACGCATGCGCGACTCAAATCTGCGTTCTCCTCACATCGGGCAGTGACACCCCGTCTGGGTTTATTCCACAACCAGGTACCAGCGTCCAGATCAAAATCCACAGGCATAGTTCAAAAAAGTCAGAAGAAGGAAAGACAGACGTACTAAATTGCTTAGGTCAGGGGTCTTCAACGTTTATTTAGACCAAGGACCTGAAAGCGAGAAAGAGCATGGACCCCCCAACTACATATATCGTATAAAATGGAGTTGCATAATAAACTGAGCCAACTATAACATGTAGGCTTTACACGATCCTTTTTATGTTGCCCTACATTACTAAGCTACTATTTACATATTCATATATCATCATCTGATAACGTGGAAGATGTCACTGCCCGATGTGAGTCGAGAGCAGATGTGAGTCGAGAGCAGATGTGAGTCGAGAGCAGATGGGAGTCGAGGGCAGATGGGAGTCGAGAGCAGATGTGAGTCGAGAGCAGATGGGAGTCGAGAGCAGATGTGAGTCGAGGGCAGATGGGAGTCGAGGGCAGATGGGAGTCGAGGGCAGATGGGAGTCGAGGGCAGATGTGAGTCGAGAGCAGATGGGAGTCGGGTGCAGATGGGAGTCGAGGGCAGATGTGAGTCGAGGGCAGATGGGAGTCGAGGGCAGATGGGAGTCGAGGGCAGATGGGAGTCGAGGGCAGATGGGAGTCGAGGGCAGATGGGAGTCGAGGGCAGATGGGAGTCGAGGGCAGATGTGAGTCGAGGGCAGATGTGAGTCGAGGGCAGATGGGAGTCGAGGGCAGATGTGAGTCGAGGGCAGATGGGAGTCGAGGGCAGATGGGAGTCGAGGGCAGATGGGAGTCGAGGGCAGATGTGAGTCGAGGGCAGATGGGAGTCGAGGGCAGATGGGAGTCGAGGGCAGATGGGAGTCGAGGGCAGATGGGAGTCGAGGGCAGATGGGAGTCGAGGGCAGATGGGAGTCGAGGGCAGATGGGAGTCGAGGGCAGATGTGAGTCGAGGGCAGATGTGAGTCGAGGGCAGATGTGAGTCGAGGGCAGATGGGAGTCGAGGGCAGATGGGAGTCGAGGGCAGATGGGAGTCGAGGGCAGATGGGAGTCGAGGGCAGATGGGAGTCGAGGGCAGATGGGAGTCGAGGGCAGATGGGAGTCGAGGGCAGATGGGAGTCGAGGGCAGATGGGAGTCGAGGGCAGATGGGAGTCGAGGGCAGATGGGAGTCGAGGGCAGATGGGAGTCGAGGGCAGATGGGAGTCGAGGGCAGATGGGAGTCGAGGGCAGATGTGAGTCGAGGGCAGATGTGAGTCACGCATGCGTCACTTTGCGACAAGTAGCCTACAAGATGCTAACGAGAGACTTCTGTAATGCCAATACCATAGATCGTTAATATTAATAAATCAACAGTGTGGTCAACACAGTAAAAATGGACCTACTTAACCAAGTTGGTTCACTGCTAGCTTAGCTTCAAGTTAGCATCAAACACAACAAAGGCTGTCAGTTGAATGGTGTTTTGAGCTAACGTTAGCATCAATCAACCATAGCTAGCTACAACGTTTCTGAAATGATTCCCATCTTCTGTTATTGTTTGTAATGAGAGAAGTTTTTATTATTTGATGGATTTCACAAATCTCAGTAAGACACAAAACCCCAAAAGGCAGTAACAGCTAAACTTAAAGGACAACACCCCTTGTACCACCACATTGCACATGCTTACTGTATCAAGACCTTAATATATGAAAAGAAATAGCACTAGTAGCACTGGATGCAGATCAACAGAACATGGACACATACACACTGACGTGTGTCCCTGTCCCGTCTCCTCTTTTTTAGTCCTGGCGTTTGCGTCCGGTTCCGAGATGGGGAACCTGACCTTCCTGGGTCTGGTGGGCATCATCGACCCCCCGAGGTCCGGGGTCAAAGAAGCCGTGGGCGCGCTCATCAGCTCCGGAGTCGCCATCAAGATGATCACTGGAGACTCCAAGGAAACGGCCGTGTCCATAGGTCAGGGGGGGGGGGGGGCTCTCGGGATAAACCATCACACAGTTTCAGTTTTATCAAGACGGAGGGGAGATAAAAATACAAAATGCAACAACATTTCTACATGGTCCCCAAAATTATTCTGTATTCTTATGTAAACTATTCATGTCAGCACAGACGTTATTATATCATATTACACCATATTATATCATATTATATCATATTATGTCATATTATGTCATATTACACCATATTATATCATATTATATCATATTATATCATATTATATCATATTACACCATATTATATCATATTACACCATATTATATCATATTATATCATATTATATCATATTATACCATATTATATCATATTACACCATATTATATCATATTATATCATATTATATCATATTATATCATATTATACCATATTATATCATATTATACCATATTATATCATATTATACCATATTATATCATATTATACCATATTATATCATATTATATCATATTATATCATATTACACCATATTATATCATATTATATCATATTATATCATATTATATCATATTATATCATATTACACCATATTATATCATATTATATCATATTATATCATATTATACCATATTATATCATATTATATCATATTATATCATATTATATCATATTATATCATATTACACCATATTATATCATATTATATCATATTACACCATATTATATCATATTATATCATATTATATCATATTATATCATATTATATCATATTATACCATATTATATCATATTATACCATATTATATCATATTATACCATATTATATCATATTATACCATATTATATCATATTATATCATATTATATCATATTACACCATATTATATCATATTATATCATATTATATCATATTATATCATATTATATCATATTATATCATATTACACCATATTATATCATATTATATCATATTATATCATATTATATCATATTATACCATATTATATCATATTATATCATATTATATCATATTATATCATATTATATCATATTACACCATATTATATCATATTATATCATATTACACCATATTATATCATATTATATCATATTATATTATATCATATTACACCATATTATATCATATTATACCATATTATATCATATATCATATTATATCATATTATATCATATTATATCATATTATACCATATTATATCATATTATACCATATTATATCATATTACACCATATTATATCATATTATATCATATTATATCATATTATATCATATTATATCATATTATATCATATTATATCATATTACACCATATTATATCATATTATATCATATTACACCATATTATATCATATTACACCATATTATATCATATTATACCATATTATATCATATTATATCATATTATATCATATTATACCATATTACACCATATTATATCATATTATATCATATTACACCATATTATATCATATTATACCATATTATATCATATTATATCATATTATATCATATTATATCATATTATATCATATTATACCATATTATATCATATTATATCATATTATATCATATTATACCATATTACACCATATTATATCATATTATATCATATTACACCATATTATATCATATTATACCATATTATATCATATTATATCATATTATATCATATTATATCATATTATATCATATTATACCATATTATACCATATTATATCATATTATATCATATTATATCATATTATATCATATTATACCATATTATATCATATTATATCATATTATACCATATTATATCATATTATACCATATTATATCATATTATACCAGCTATTATACCAGAATCCAGACAATCCCACGTACTATCTAATAAAGTGTGTGTTACTCTGCTAACCATCCTTGTGTGTGTGTGTGTGTGTGTGTGTGTGTGTGTCTCTCTCTCTCTGTGTGTGTGTCTCTCTCTCTCTGCGTGTGTGTGTCTGTGTCTCTGCGCGCGTGTGTGTGTGTCCGTCTCTCTGCGCGTCTCTGTCTCTTTGTCTCTCTGTCTCTGTGTGTGTGTGTGTGTGTGTGTGTGTGTGTGTGTGTGTGTGTGTGTGTGTGTGTCTCTCTCTCTCTGCGTGTGTGTCTCTGTGTGTGTGTCTGTGTCTCTGCGCGCGCGCGTGTGTGTCCGTCTCTCTGCGCGTCTCTGTCTCTCTGTGTGTCTGTGTGTCCGTCTCTCTGCGCGTCTCTCTCTCTCTGTGTGTGTGTGTGTGTGTGTGTGTGTGTGTCCACAGCCAGCCGGCTGGGTCTGTACTCTAAAGGCTGTCAGTGTTTGTCTGGAGAAGAGGTGGATCACCTGGACCTGCAGCAGCTGTCCACCATCGTCCCCAGAGTGAGACACTGTGCTTTCATCACACTTATTTTACATTATATTATTAATTAATAATATCAATATAATGATAGATAGATAGATAGATAGATAGATAGATAGATAGATAGATAGATAGATAGATAAAAATAATACCAAATAGCAGAGAGTCCGAGACAAGTCCAAGTCCAAATACCAGCAAGTCCGAGACCATAGAAAAACCGTCTCGAGTCCTAACTGGAGTCCAAGACCGGACTTGAGTCCTACAGCCCTGGTTTTACACATTAGATTTAGAATCAAAGGCATCATTATGATTATGATTCTGAGTTTGGGATGCGAGCACGTGAAGGATCTCTAACATCCGTTAATCTTTGTTTCCTAATTAAAAATCAACATCCATTGTTTCTTTTTATTTCTGTCTGTTTTGTACTTATCAGAACTAACGTTGTCTTCTGTCCCGACAGATAGCGGTGTTTTATCGAGCCAGTCCCCGACACAAGCTGAAGATCGTCAAGGTGATGAACCAAACACTACATGTACTTCCCAAGAACTCAGAGTCCGTCCTTTGAGTAGGACATCAGTACCGATCAGGGTCGGGTATCGTTTGGGGTACCGGTGCTAAAGCAGTACTTTTTAATAAAGTTAAAAAAAGAAGAAGAGGGAATTTCAATTTTATTTATAGTATCAATTCATAACAAGAGTTATCTGGAGACACTTTACAGATAGAGCAGGTCTAGACCAGATAGAGCAGGTCTAGACCAGATAGAGCAGGTCTAGACCACACTCCAGAATTTACAAGGACCCAACAGTTCTAGTAGTTCCCTCCAGAGCAAGCAACAGTGCGACAGTGAGAGAAGGGTACTAAATATAGTATATCAGAATTAGAAATACTTTATTGATCCCTGAAGGAAGATTCTGTGTTACAGTTGCATGAAGTATATAAATATGAGAGTAGAAATATAGATAAAGAAATATAAGGAGTGTGGATATGCACGGTATTTACATAATTAAAGGAATTTTTATGATACATTATTTATGTAATGAAGGAGTTGTAATGATATTTGTATAGTACATATTTATTATTAATTAATAATAGACAGTCTATGGTACTAAATAGAGCCGACCGATATATTGGCGGGCCGATATTATTATTATTATTATTATTATTATTATTTTAAATATTCTATCTGAATCCTTTATAATGACACAAACAATTCTGATAAATGAATATTTAAAAAATAAAATAAAAACCATGTTATGAGCGTTGGCGTTGCATAGTCTGTCCACCAGAGGACGCTCTACAACGTCCCTGTTAGTGATGGGGTTACATAGTCTGTTTCTGATATTATTTTTAGTAAAATGTGACTTGTAAGAAATATTAAAGTGCGTCCTCTCTGCAGTCGCTCCAGAACATCGGCGCCGTGGTGGCCATGACGGGTGACGGGGTGAACGACGCCGTGGCGCTGAAAGCAGCCGACATCGGCGTGGCGATGGGCCAGACGGGCACCGACGTCTGCAAGGAGGCGGCCGACATGATCCTAGTGGACGACGACTTCCAGACCATCATGTGAGTCTGCAGACGTGGGCAGTAGCGATGTCCCGATCCCAATCGCCGAATTACGAATGTTACTATGGCAACGCTGTCTTCAGTAGCACTCGATTGGTTGGGGTTAGGAATTGACCTTGAGTGGGTAAAGGTGCTCTAAGCAATGTCACACGTGTTTTAGGCTGCAACATTTATTGTCATATACAGTAAACATCTCCTCACTATCTGCTAGCTGCCTGTCCCCTGAACACACTGTAAAAAACATCTCCTCACTATCTGCTAGCTGCCTGTCCCCTGAACACACTGTAAAAAACATCTCCTCACTATCTGCTAGCTGCCTGTCCCCTGAACACACTGTAAAAAACATCTCCTCACTATCTGCTAGCTGCCTGTCCCCTGAACACACTGTAAAAAACATCTCCTCACTATCTGCTAGCTGCCTGTCCCCTGAACACACTGTAAAAACATCTCCTCACTATCTGCTAGCTGCCTGTCCCCTGAACACACTGTAAAAACATCTCACTATCTGCTAGCTGCCTGTCCCCTGAACACACTGTAAAAAACATCTCCTCACTATCTGCTAGCTGTCTGTCCCCTGAACACACTGTAAAAAACATCTCACTATCTGCTAGCTGCCTGTCCCCTGAACACACTGTAAAAACATCTCCTCACTATCTGCTAGCTGCCTGTCCCCTGAACACACTGTAAAACATCTCCTCACTATCTGCTAGCTGCCTGTCCCCTGAACACACTGTAAAAACATCTCACTATCTGCTAGCTGCCTGTCCCCTGAACACACTGTAAAAACATCTCCTCACTATCTGCTAGCTGCCTGTCTCCTGAACACACTGTAAAAACATCTCCTCACTATCTGCTAGCTGCCTGTCCCCAGAACACACTGTAAAAACATCTCACTATCTGCTAGCTGCCTGTCCCCTGAACACACTGTAAAAACATCTCCTCACTATCTGCTAGCTGCCTGTCCCCTGAACACACTGTAAAAACATCTCCTCACTATCTGCTAGCTGCCTGTCCCCTGAACACACTGTAAAAAACATCTTCTCACTATCTGCTAGCTGCCTGTCCCCTGAACACACTGTAAAAAACATCTCCTCACTATCTGCTAGCTGCCTGTCCCCTGAACACACTGTAAAAAACATCTCACTATCTGCTAGCTGCCTGTCCCCTGAACACACTGTAAAAAACATCTCACTATCTGCTAGCTGCCTGTCCCCTGAACACACTGTAAAAAACATCTCCTCACTATCTGCTAGCTGCCGGTCCCCTGAACACACTGTAAAAAACATCTCACTATCTGCTAGCTGCCGGTCCCCTGAACACACTGTAAAAAACATCTCCTCACTATCTGCTAGCTGCCGGTCCCCTGAACACACTGTAAAAAACATCTCACTATCTGCTAGCTGCCTGTCCCCTGAACACACTGTAAAAAACATCTTCTCACTATCTGCTAGCTGCCTGTCCCCTGAACACACTGTAAAAAACATCTCCTCACTATCTGCTAGCTGTCTGTCCCCAGAACACACTGTAAAAAACATCTCACTATCTGCTAGCTGCCGGTCCCCTGAACACACTGTAAAAAACATCTCCTCACTATCTGCTAGCTGCCTGTCCCCTGAACACACTGTAAAAAACATCTCCTCACTATCTGCTAGCTGTCTGTCCCCTGAACACACTGTAAAAAACATCTCATCGTCTGCTGTATCGGCAGATACTGCGTCGGGGGTCAAAAAGCTGATGAGGACATCCCTAGTCAAAGCTTTAAAGGAATAATTCATCCGCAAAATTAGCATTTATATAATAATGACTTATCGTGTGTTGCCTGAAATCCTTGAAGAAAACTTTGTTTTTGTCTCCACGGTGAACAAAGAACCCAAAAATGATGATAAAGTAATAGAGGGCCCCGTTTAACAACCGCAAAACTGTATAAAAACAACTGTAATTCAGTCAAATGCTGCTGCTACTAAAGGCACAGTGGGTCATTTAGTGTGGGAAGTTCCTTTAAACGTCTTTAAAGCTGCAGCAGTGACGAGGTTGTTTCTTTGCTTCCAGGTCGGCCATCGAGGAAGGAAAAGGAATTTACAACAACATTAAAAACTTTGTCCGCTTCCAGCTGAGCACGTGAGTGCAAATATATTATTATACAAAATATTTTCTCTGTTTCTGAACAACACCGACGTCCAGCTGCTTTCACACACACGCAATTCACATAATGCTTTTTAATTCTATTTAATGAGTCGTAACGTGTGTGTGTGTGTGTGTGTGTGTGTGTGTGTGTGTGGGTATGGGTGGGTGTGTGTGTGTGTGTGTGTGTGGGCGGGTGTGTGTGTGTATATTTATATAAATTATAAATATGATATACAGTAGTGGAGCCCCTTCCTCTTTTTGTTTTGCATTAATTTAAATAAAGGTTTGTTTAAGTTTTTTGTTTTCCGTCTGCAGGAGTATTGCAGCTCTGACGCTCATCTCCTTGGCAACGCTGATGAACTTCCCCAACCCGCTGAACGCCATGCAGATCCTGTGGATCAACATCATCATGGACGGCCCTCCCGCTCAGAGGTACAGGGGCATCATGGGAACTGTAGTGTTAAGGAATTAATTAGACAAATGAATAATTCCTCCACTGCAGTTTAATGGCTGTAGACTTTAAAACGACATGTAGACCTTCATGTTGGGTTTATAATTTCTTAGATTTGATTTCGTACGTAACCTGTGACTCATTAAAGGGCGAATACACAGTTTTTACTGTCTTAAAGGTCCCTAATACTGTATCTGAAGTCTCTTTATATAGACCTTAGTGGTCCCCTAATACTGTATCTGAAGTCTCTTTATATAGACCTTAGTGGTCCCTAATACTGTATCTGAAGTCTCTTTATATAGACCTTAGTGGTCCCTAATACTGTATCTGAAGTCTCTTTATATAGACCTTAGTGGTCCCCTAATACTGTATCTGAAGTCTCTTTATATAGACCTTAGTGGTCCCTAATACTGTATCTGAAGTCTCTTTATATAGACCTTAGTGGTCCCCTAATACTGTATCTGAAGTCTCTTTATATAGACCTTAGTGGTCCCTAATACTGTATCTGAAGTCTCTTTATATAGACCTTAGTGGTCCCTAATACTGTATCTGAAGTCTCTTTTATATAGACCTTAGTGGTCCCCTAATACCGTATCTGAAGTCTCTTTAATATAGACCTTAGTGGTCCCCTAATACTGTATCTGAAGTCTCTTTATATAGACCTTAGTGGTCCCTAATACTGTATCTGAAGTCTCTTTATATAGACCTTAGTGGTCCCCTAATACTGTATCTGAAGTCTCTTTATATAGACCTTAGTGGTCCCCTACTGTATCTGAAGTCTCTTTATATAGACCTTAGTGGTCCCTAATACTGTATCTGAAGTCTCTTTATATAGACCTTAGTGGTCCCTAATACTGTATCTGAAGTCTCTTTATATAGACCTTAGTGGTCCCTAATACTGTATCTGAAGTCTCTTTATATAGACCTTAGTGGTCCCTAATACTGTATCTGAAGTCTCTTTTATATAGACCTTAGTGGTCCCCTAATACCGTATCTGAAGTCTCTTTAATATAGACCTTAGTGGTCCCTAATACTGTATCTGAAGTCTCTTTATATAGACCTTAGTGGTCCCTAATACTGTATCTGAAGTGTCTTTATATAGACCTTAGTGGTCCCTAATACTGTATCTGAAGTCTCTTTTATATAGACCTTAGTGGTCCCCTAATACTGTATCTGAAGTCTCCTTTATATAGACCTTAGTGGTCCCCTAATACTGTATCTGAAGTCTCTTTATATAGACCTTAGTGGTCCCCTAATACTGTATCTGAAGTCTCTTTATATAGACCTTAGTGGTCCCTAATACTGGATCTGAAGTCTGTCTATTCTGTATGTTGGTAGTTTGGGGGTGGAGCCTGTGGACCGGGACGTTATCCGACAGCCCCCCCGCAACGTGAGAGACAGCATCATCACCCGCAGTCTGCTCGTCAAGGTGCTGGTGTCGGCGTTCGTCATCGTCTGTGGGACGCTGTTCGTCTTCTGGAGAGAGGTGGCGCTCTCTTCTTTCTTCTATTCGTTGGTCGTTGTCTCGCTCATCTGAGGAACGGGCTTGACCCCAAAATCAACACTTTTGTTGACGCTTTTTATTGATGTTTCTATCTTTTTCTTATGTTTTTGTCCCTTTTTTCATCACGTTTGTCACTTTTTTTTAGGTTTAACACTACGTAACACTAACTTATTAACTTTAGTTTAGTTATTTTTGGAATTTATGGTCAATAAACCTCATTTATAGGAAATTATACCTAATGTTTGAGTTAGAAAAGCAGAAATTAGGAATTATTGAGACTAAAATTAAAGGAATGGATGTTGATGATAATCACAGACTGGAATATGTCAACTTTTACTCTCAATACTATTTCAAAACACTTCAATTTGGTTTCAAATGCTATAAAATTGAATAAGACGCCCCAAAATTAATGAAAGTAGAGATTTGTACTTGGCAAAGAGCGTTGTGTGGAATCAATCATGTTATTTTGGGGAATTAAAAAGAACATTGATATAGGACAACATGAGGACAACATGAGGACAACATGAGGACAACATGAGGACAACATGAGGACAACATGAGGACAACATGAGGACAACAAGACGACAACATGAGGACAACATGAGGACGACATGAGGACGACAAGAAGACAACATGGGGACAACATGGGGACAACATGGGGACAACATGAGGACGACATGAGGACGACATGAAGGCAACGTGAGTGCAACGTGAGGACGACAAGAAGACGACAAGAAGACAACATGAGGACGACAAGAAGACGACATGAGGGCGACATGAGGACGACAAGAAGACAACATGAGGACGACAAGAAGACAACATGAGGACGACAAGAAGACAACATGAGGACAACATGAGGACGACAAGAAGACAACATGAGGACGACAAGAAGACGACAAGAAGACAACATGAGGACGACAAGAAGACAACATGAGGACAACATGAGGACGACAAGAAGACGACAAGAAGACAACATGAGGACGACAAGAAGACGACAAGAAGACGACAAGAAGACAACATGAGGACGACAAGAAGACAACATGAGGACAACATGAGGACGACAAGAAGACGACAAGAAGACGACAAGAAGACGACAAGAAGACGACAAGAAGACGACAAGAAGACAACATGAGGACAACATGAGGACGACAAGAAGACGACAAGAAGACAACATGAGGACGACAAGAAGACAACATGAGGACAACATGAGGACAACATGAGGACGACAAGAAGACGACAAGAAGACGACAAGAAGACGACAAGAAGACAACATGAGGACGACAACAAGACAACATGAGGACGACATGAGGGTTAAAGGCTAAATATAATAACCATTGTGAATTAATTAAGCATTGTGGCGTGATGACGTCCTACAAATCGTATCCTTCAGACTAAAGAAAACAACTTTTTTGGTGCAGATCCATCCAGAAATCACACAATAATCTGTTTAATTTTTAATGTTTTTATATATTTCAAAGAAAATGAGAAGAATTACCTTCCTCCGATATCGCAATCGCAAAATCAATCAAAAATAATCTCAATTAGATATTTGTTCTCGTAATGCAGCCCTCGCCCTGGCCTAACGACACGCGCCTGTTTTTTGTCTCTTCCAGTTGCAGGACAACGTGATCACTCCCCGGGACACCACCATGACCTTCACCTGCTTCGTCTTCTTCGACATGTTCAACGCTCTGAGCTCGCGTTCTCAGGTAACAGGACACCCAGGGCTCGGTTTACACCTATCGCAATTTCTAGCCACTGGGGGGGGCATAGGCAGGCTGAGGGGGGGGGGGCATATGCATGTTAAAAAACCTCATAAAGTTACATTTTCATGCTATGGGACCTTTAATCGATAGTTGCCATCTATTTCTAGAACTTCTGATTCCAGCTAGTCTGACATTATAGAGACCAACTCATCCAGAAAATAATCCACACGTTAATCGGCAATGACAATAATCCTTAGTGGCTTTCCTACTTCATATCAAACAATTTCTCTTCTGGATGAGAAGTGACAGTAAAGCTATGAACTTTGATCCGTCTGTCGGTGATCTGGACCTGACTGTGTGCCCCTCAGACTCGGATGGTGCATGAGATGGGTCTGTGCAGTAACAGGACCTTCTGTTACGCCGTCCTGGCCTCCATCATGGGTCAGCTGCTCGTCATCTACTTCCCTCCTCTACAGAGCATCTTCCAGACGGAGAGCCTCAGCATCTTTGGTAAGACTTTGCAGGGCTCTTAAAGCTTTAGAGCGTAACTTATTGATATTATTGAATGTCTGTTACATTAAAGTTGTTGCTGTTGTGATTATTTACATGGAGTCTGGTGGAGATACAGTGGTGTGAAAAAGTGTTTGCCCCCTTCCTCATTTCCTGTTCCTTTGCATGTTTGTCACACTTAAGTGTTTCGGAACATCAAACCAATTTAAACAATAGTCAAGGACAACACAAGTAAACACAAAATGCAATTTGTAAATGAAGGTGTTTATTATTAAAGGTGAAAAAAAATCCAAACCATCATGGCCCTGTGTGAAAAAGTGATTGCCCCCTAAACCTAATAACTGGTTGGGCCACCCTTAGCAGCAACAACTGCAACCAAGCGTTTGCGATAATGTGCAATGAGGCTTTTACAGCGTCCTGGAGGAATTTTGGCCCACTCATCTTTGCAGAATTGTCCTAATTCAGTTACATTAGAGGGTTTTCGAGCATGAACGGCCTTTTTAAGGTCATACCACAACATCTCAATAGGATTCAGGTCAGGACTTTGGCTAGGCCACTCCAAAGTCTTCATTTTGTTTTTCTTCAGCCATTCGGTGGTGGACTTGCTGGTGTGTTTAGGATCATTGTCCTGCTGCAGAACCCAAGTTCGTTTCAGCTTGAGTACACAAACAGATGGTCGGACATTCTCCTTCAGGATCTCTTGGTAGACAGCAGAATTCATAGTTCCTTTTATCACGGCAAGTCTTCCAGGTCCTGAAGCAGCAAAACAGCCCCAGACCATCACACTACCACCACCATATTTTACTGTTGGTATAATGTTCTTTTTATGAAATGCAGTGTTCCTTCTACGCCAGATATACTTGGACACACACCTTCCAAAGAGTTCCACTTTTGTCTCATCGGTCCACAGAATGTTGTCCCAAAAGTCTTGGGGATCATCAAGATGTGTTGTGGAGAAATTGAGACGAGCTTTGATGTTCTTTTTGCTCAGCAGTGGTTTTCTCCTTGAACTCTGCCATGCAGGCCATTTTTGCCCAGTCTTTTCCTGATGGTGGAGGCATGAGCGCTGACCTTAACTGAGGCAAGTGAGGCCTGCAGTTCTTTGGACGTTGTTGTGGGGTCTTTTGTGACCTCTTGGATGAGTCGTCGCTGCGCTCTTGGGGTAATTTTGGGCGGCCGGCCACTCCTGGGAAGGTTCACCACTGTTCCATGTCTTCGCCATTTGTGGATAATGGCTCTCACTGTGGTTCGCTGGATTCCCAAAGCTTTGGAAATGGCTTTATAACCCTTTCCAGACTGATAGATCTCAATTACTTTCTTTCTCAATTGTTCCTGAATTTCTTTGGGTCTCGGCATGATGTGTAGCTTTTAAGGATCTTCTGGTGGACCTTACTGTGTCAAGCAGCTCCTATTTAAGTGATGCCTTGATTGTGAACAGGTGTGGCAATAATCAGGCCTGGGTGTGGCTAGAGAAATTGAACTCAGGTGTGGACAACCACAGTTATAGTATGTTTTAACAAGGGGGGCAATCACTTTTTCACACAGAGCCATGATGGTTTGGATTTTTTTTCACCTTTAATAATAAACACCTTCATTTACAAATTGCATTTTGTGTTTACTTGTGTTGTCCTTGACTATTGTTTAAATTGGTTTGATGTTCCGAAACACTTAAGTGTGACAAACATGCAAAGGAACAGGAAATGAGGAAGGGGGCAAACACTTTTTCACACCACTGTATGCTGCTCTATACACACTAAAAGTAGTGATTATTTACATGGAGTCTGGTGGAGATATGCTGCTCTATATACGCTAAAAGTAGTGATTATTTACATGGAGTCTGGTGGAGATATGCTGCTCTATACACGCTAAAAGTAGTGATTATTTACATGGAGTCTGGTGGAGATATGCTGCTCTATACACGCTAAAAGTAGTGATTATTTACATGGAGTCTGGTGGAGACATGCTGCTCTATACATGCTAAAAGTAGTGATTATTTACATGGAGTCTGGTGGAGATATGCTGCTCTATACACGCTAAAAGTAGTGATTATTTACATGGAGTCTGGTGGAGATATGCTGCTCTATACACGCTAAAAGTAGTGATTATTTACATGGAGTCTGGTGGAGATATGCTGCTCTATACACACTAAAAGTAGTGATTATTTACATGGAGTCTGGTGGAGATATGCTGCTCTATACACGCTAAAAGTAGTGATTATTAACATGGAGTCTGGTGGAGATATGCTGCTCTATACAAAACAAACAAATTTGCCCATCATTAACAGGGACGTTGTAGAGCGTCCTCTGGTGGACAGACTATGCAACGCCATCACTAACAGGGACGTCAATAAGCGTTTTTCTCCCATAATGTAGCATGGGCCAGATTTTCCCCTGCAGTAGAGATAAGTCTGGCAATGCGAGACTAACTGTGTGTGTGTGTGTGTGTGTGTGTGTGTGTGTGTGTGTGTGTGTGTGTGTGTGTGTGTATTTTCCTGCAGACCTGCTGTTCCTGGTGACCCTCACCTCCTCTGTGTGCGTCGTGTCCGAGGCCATTAAGATGGTGGAGCGGTGGAGGGGAGCGGAGAGGAAAAGCCCCCCCTCAGACTGCTTCCACGAGGTATGACCTCCCCTGACCTCCCCCACGCACACACACACACACACACAAAGGACTCTGCGGTTTGGAGGAAGAAGAAGAGGAGGATGAGTGTGGTGGGTTTTCTTACAACAAATGGCACTGACTTATTAAGACTGTGAGGACTTGTGGGATTTTTGTTCCTGCGATGTCCTCCCGAGAGACTCTGGTCTGGGACTGGAGGATGTTCCCGGCAGCTTCGGGGTGGGGGGTGGGGGCGAGTTAACGGACTGGACTTCGGTGCAACTGGGAGGGACAAGATGTCTGCTGGGAGATCTGACTCTTTACTAGAGTAGAGGGCTTTAATACCGCTCCACAGCAGCTGCTTGTTGGTGCTCGGCCTTGCTTTTGGGGGGTGGGGGGTGGGGGGGGGGCAGACCGAACCACCGAACAGGACTTCCAGCTTCGTTATTTAGGACAATAGAATCAATGATATAGAGACATGTGCAATTCTCTTCCAGTCTTCTTCTTCTTTTCTTTTTTAATGGTATCTTTTAGAAGGTGTTGACCACTACTCAGCGTTTTCATGACTGATATTAATATTAATAACTTCTTGTTTTGATTCCTCTATAGATGGTTTACAGTTAATTAGCGTAGGTGGAGGTGTAACGGTACAAAATGTACGTTACAAAGTTGTTGTTTTTTTTCTTTTTTCAACCGGGAAAACAAAATGTTAATTGCTTTAATTATTTAGCAAAAAGTTCTAATTCCTGCTGTAAAAATGTAAAATTATAGCATTGACTTATATTTCATTATTTAAAGAAGCGAAGGCGTTGCCGTGGGAACATAAAGGAACATTTTCAGTTCACATGGAGCGTAACGCTTTAGCTTGGTTCCCCCTACGGAGGCCTATGACTGCCAATAGTTAAGATAATTAAAGCCAATTAAAATGACATTTTTATCCTAATTGACTGGATTTCATTGGAGAGACGTGTCCTTTTTAACGTGGTAACTTGTCCCACGTACGTTCTTGCACAGAAAAGTCTGAATGATGATAATCAAAAAGACATTAAATAGTTTAAACACTGAGAACAATGCTTAAAATTCAGTTTTGTAATTAAAAAAAAAAATAAAAATCTTGATTTATTTTCATTGTTTGCAGATTTTTCAAATTAAAAGTCTGTTGGGCGTGGGGTGAAAAATAATTGGTCAATTTAATAAAAAACACATTTTCATTCTGGAAGTAATTGTGCTTTATTTTAATAAATATATATATATGGAAATTAATTTCTTTGTGGCATTTTAGATACTTTTTGTTAAATGTACCAGGAATAATAAAAACAGACGTGATTTCCTGTGTGAGACTTCAGACTTCAGAGACTTCCTTACTCTGCAGCTCGGGTCTGAATGTCGTCGTGTCGCTGCCAAAAAAGCAGCTTTTCAAAATAATGTGAAATGTATTTTTTCTTGAGCGGCTGTGGCTCAATCGGAAGGTTGGTGGTTCAATCCCTGGCCCTGCAGTCCCATGTTGAAGTGTCCTTGGGCAAGACACTGAACCCGAGTGGCCCCCGATGCCATCGGAGTGTGAGTGTGTGTGTGAGTGTGTATCTGATGAGCAGGTGTGTAGATGTGTGAGTGTATAGATGTGTGTGTGAGTGTGTGTATCTGATGAGCAGGTGTGTAGATGTGTGAGTGTATAGATGTGTGTGTGAGTGTGTATCTGATGAGCAGGTGTGTGTGTGTGTGTGTGTGTGTGTGTGTGTGTGTGTGTGTGAGAGAGAGTGTGTATCTGAGAAGCAGGTGTGTGTGTGTGTGTGTGTGTGTGTGTGTGTGTGTATGTATCTGATGAGCAGGTGTGTAGATGTGTGTGAGTGTGTATCTGATGAGCAGGTGTGTAGATGTGTGTGAGTGTGTATCTGATGAGCAGGTGTGTAGATGTGTGTGTGTGTGTATCTGATGAGCAGGTGGCACCTTGTACGGCAGCCTCGGCCACAGTGTGTGAATGTGTGTGATGGTGAATGGTTCCTGTATGATGGGGGCTGGCGGGCTGGTTTCCTCAGGAGGGGGGCTGGTTTCCTCCTGATGGGGGGCTGGGTCTCCCTTAGAGATCGGGTGAGAAGCTCAGTCCTCCGAGAGGAGCTCAGAGTAGAGCCGCTGCTCCTTCACGTCGAAAGAAGCCAGTTGAGGTGGTTCGGGCATCTGGTGAGGATGCTTCCTGGGGGGGTCCCTATAGGAGTTGGCCCAGGCACGTCCAGCTGGGAGGAGGCCTCGGGTAAGACCCGGGACTAGGTGGAGGGACGTCCAGCTGGGAGGAGGCCTCGGGGAAGACCCAGGACTAGGTGGAGAGACGTCCAGCTGGGAGGAGGCCTTGGGGAAGACCCAGGACTAGGTGGAGGGACGTCCAGCTGGGAGGAGGCCTCAGGGAAGACCCGGGACTAGGTGGAGGGATTATATCTCCAACCAAATGAAAAAATAACTTGGCATTGAACCCTGATTTGGCTTCACTTATATAGTCTAACCCAGGGGTCTATTTCAATAAATATCAAACAAGAATATGGCGGCCCCCCTCTGCAGTAACTTAATATGAGTCTTCCCCCCCCCAGCCTGCCTATGGCCCCCCAGTGGCTAGAAATGGTGATAGGTGTAAACCGAGCCCTGGGTATCCTGCTCTGCCTTTGAGAAAATGAAAGCTCAGATGGGCCAATCTGGAATCTTCCCTTTATGACATCATAAGGGGAAAGGTTACCTCCCCTTTCTCTGCTTTGCCCGCCCAGAGAATTTGCCCCCCCTCCCCCTGCCATGAGAGAGAGAGCCATCATTTTAATTTTGGGGCGTCTTATTCAATTTTATAGCATTTGAAACCAAATTGAAGTGTTTTTGAAATAGTATTGAGAGTAAAAGTTGACATATTCCAGTCTGTGATTATCATCAACATCCATTCCTTTAATTTTAGTCTCAATAATTCCTAATTTCTGCATTTTAATCCCCCTTGACTCATTTCCTGGTTCTCCTCCTCCATTACAACATGAAACCAAGGAGAGGGTTAACTTCTCCTGCAGACCTCCCACCGTGGATACCAAGAGCAGGGGACACACTTTGTTTGTCTCACTAGGACTCTACAGTCAGTACTCACTCTGAAGACACACACACACACACACACACACCACAAGTATACACATCAGGCTTCAACAAACTGTGATTGTGCAGATGTGAGCATCTCGGAGGCTACTTCAGACGTTACAGAAGTCTCTCGTTAGCATCTCGGAGGCTACTTCAGACGTTACAGAAGTCTCTCGTTAGCATCTCGGAGGCTACTTCAGACGTTACAGAAGTCTCTCGTTAGCATCTCGGAGGCTACTTCAGACGTTACAGGAGTCTCTCGTTAGCATCTCGGAGGCTACTTCAGACGTTACAGAAGTCTCTCGTTAGCATCTCGGAGGCTACTTCAGACGCTACAGAAGTCTCTCGTTAGCATCTCGGAGGCTACTTCAGACGTTACAGAAGTCTCTCGTTAGCATCTCGGAGGCTACTTCAGACGTTACAGGAGTCTCTCGTTAGCATCTCGGAGGCTACTTCAGACGTTACAGAAGTCTCTCGTTAGCATCTCGGAGGCTACTTCAGACGTTACAGAAGTCTCTCGTTAGCATCTCGGAGGCTACTTCAGACGTTACAGAAGTCTCTCGTTAGCATCTCGGAGGCTACTTCAGACGTTACAGAAGTCTCTCGTTAGCATCTCGGAGGCTACTTCAGACGTTACAGAAGTCTCTCGTTAGCATCTCGGAGGCTACTTCAGACGCTACAGAAGTCTCTCGTTAGCATCTCGGAGGCTACTTCAGACGTTACAGAAGTCTCTCGTTAGCATCTCGGAGGCTACTTCAGACGTTACAGAAGTCTCTCGTTAGCATCTCGGAGGCTACTTCAGACGCTACAGAAGTCTCTTTATTACAAATTCTCCAAAACATTACAGAAAACAATATTCAACAACAACATTCCCCTCGTGTCAACATGTTCATTTTAAGCACCTTAATACCATTTTAAGTGGGCGAAATCTTCCACTGTTATTCACCAAAATAGTCTTGTCTTTACCAAAATAAAAATATTAATCTTTCTGTACCGTTAAATAATGTCAAAAGAATAAATCCTATTTTAATCTATATATCTTTATATTATACTAAAGTCATAATATAAGCCATAAACCCTCTTTAAAAACAAATAAGTATTCAAATGACTTTGAACCATCATGCACCTCAGGATAAATGTTCAACTTATAATACATTCTTGTTTTTTTTAATAATACAGACACCAAACTGCCTCTGTCTAACTTTTAGGGGGAACTCCCCTTTAAGTGGTAAACAACATAACCTTTTAACATGATCAATCTTGTCAGGATACCTTAAAAACCACGAAATAAATCAATATCAGGGAATGGAAACACACAAACAACCCCAATACGCACCTTTTAGCCATTTTCCCACGGTTATAAATGCGTTTTTTTTAGCTCGGCTTTGCACATCATTAATTCCATAGATAACCCACCACAGCTTTAGTCCACCATACACACCTGTTTTGTCATTTTTACCCAGTACCAACCTGGAAAACAGAGTTACGGAGACAGTAAGTAAGTGAACGAACCGCCATCCTGGTCTCCAAATCTCTGTCTGAGAGACGAGGTAGAGAAGTCTCTCGTTAGCATGTCGGAGGCTACTGCTCTGGGGCTGCAGGCGCCTCCTGGTGGACGGCGGTCTGCATGTTGCGGTACAGTTCCTCACTGGTGGGCTCAGTCAGAAAGGACTCCATGTTTTCTCCTGACCTCATCCTGTGGACCAGCTGGTGGGTCAACGTCCCCTCAAACAACCTGGACAACATCAGAGGAACAAGATGGAGATTTGACATCAGCATCTCACCTGTGAGTCCATATTTTATTTTATTGTGAGAAGTGAAGCATTTAATCTACGTCTTTAACGATACGCTTGACTCACGATGCAAAACTATTCAGGCTTGTTCAGGTCTGAACTGGGCTTTAAAGGTCCTATGACATGCTGTATACAGTGGGGTTCAAAAGTTTGGGCCCCCCAGGTAAATTTTTTTTTTATTAATGTGCATAAAGAAGCAAAGAAAAGATGGAAAAATCTCCAAAAGGCATCAAATGACAGATTAGACATTTGTATAATATGTCACAAAAAGTTAGATTTTATTTCATCATTTACACTTTCAAAATAAAAGAAAACAACAAAATGGCGTCTGCAAAAGTTTGTATCTGAAGTCTCTTTTATATAGACCTTAGTGGTCCCTAATACTGTATCTGAAGTCTCTTTATATAGACCTTAGTGGTCCCTAATACTGTATCTGAAGTCTCTTTATATAGACCTTAGTGGTCCCTAATACTGTATCTGAAGTCTCTTTTATATAGACCTTAGTGGTCCCTAATACTGTATCTGAAGTCTCTTTATATAGACCTTAGTGGTCCCTAATACTGTATCTGAAGTCTCTTTTATATAGACCTTAGTGGTCCCTAATACTGTATCTGAAGTCTCTTTTATATAGACCTTAGTGGTCCCTAATACTGTATCTGAAGTCTCTTTATATAGACCTTAGTGGTCCCTAATACTGTATCTGAAGTCTCTTTATATAGACCTTAGTGGTCCCTAATACTGTATCTGAAGTCTCTTTTATATAGACCTTAGTGGTCCCTAATACTGTATCTGAAGTCTCTTTATATAGACCTTAGTGGTCCCTAATACTGTATCTGAAGTCTCTTTTATATAGACCTTAGTGGTCCCTAATACTGTATCTGAAGTCTCTTTTATATAGACCTTAGTGGTCCCTAATACTGTATCTGAAGTCTCTTTATATAGACCTTAGTGGTCCCCTAATACTGTATCTGAAGTCTCTTTATATAGACCTTAGTGGTCCCTAATACTGTATCTGAAGTCTCTTTATATAGACCTTAGTGGTCCCTAATACTGTATCTGAAGTCTCTTTATATAGACCTTAGTGGT
The DNA here is from genome assembly GCA_013375575.1 of Percina caprodes. NCBI lineage: Eukaryota > Metazoa > Chordata > Actinopteri > Perciformes > Percidae > Percina > Percina caprodes. The sequence goes on from JABXJD010000112.1 coordinate 1,318,400, forward strand.
CCCTAATACTGTATCTGAAGTCTCTTTTATATAGACCTTAGTGGTCCCTAATACTGTATCTGAAGTCTCTTTTATATAGACCTTAGTGGTCCCTAATACTGTATCTGAAGTCTCTTTATATAGACCTTAGTGGTCCCTAATACTGTATCTGAAGTCTCTTTTATATAGACCTTAGTGGTCCCTAATACTGTATCTGAAGTCTCTTTTATATAGACCTTAGTGGTCCCTAATACTGTATCTGAAGTCTCTTTATATAGACCTTAGTGGTCCCTAATACTGTATCTGAAGTCTCTTTATATAGACCTTAGTGGTCCCCTAATACTGTATCTGAAGTCTCTTTATATAGACCTTAGTGGTCCCTAATACTGTATCTGAAGTCTCTTTATATAGACCTTAGTGGTCCCTAATACTGTATCTGAAGTCTCTTTATATAGACCTTAGTGGTCCCCTAATACTGTATCTGAAGTCTCTTTATATAGACCTTAGTGGTCCCCTAATACTGTATCTGAAGTCTCTTTTATATAGACCTTAGTGGTCCCTAATACTGTATCTGAAGTCTCTTTTATATAGACCTTAGTGGTCCCCTAATACTGTATCTGAAGTCTCTTTATATAGACCTTAGTGGTCCCTAATACTGTATCTGAAGTCTCTTTTATATAGACCTTAGTGGTCCCTAATACTGTATCTGAAGTCTCTTTTATATAGACCTTAGTGGTCCCCGAATACTGTATCTGAAGTCTCTTTATATAGACCTTAGTGGTCCCTAATACTGTATCTGAAGTCTCTTTTATATAGACCTTAGTGGTCCCTAATACTGTATCTGAAGTCTCTTTATATAGACCTTAGTGGTCCCTAATACTGTATCTGAAGTCTCTTTATATAGACCTTAGTGGTCCCCTAATACTGTAATACTGTGCAGCCATAATCTCAATACTTCCTCCACAGCTGAGATTTCATTTCACTCCTGAAGCCTGAAACAGATGTAGTTTGTGTCTCACGTCGTGTGGAGACTCACCTGGCGATCTGGGGTTCAGGTAAGGGGAAGCCCAGCAGCTGGTTCAGCTGGATGCTGACCTTCAGGCAGCTCTGCCATTGGTTGATGGCGTGAACCACGCCCACATCCAGGTTTTGTCCACCTTGGTGGTTTGGACTCAGCAGAGCTGCAACACACATCACACACACATCACACACACATCAGTCACTGCACGCTGTTCTCATGAACCCTTTCTGCTTCCAGAGGATTAATAAAGAGAAGTCTAAGTCAGTTTGTGGTTCTTACCTGCTCTCTGGCTCAGTGTCCCCCCAGTGCTCAGGCCCAGCAGCAGCGCCTTCAGCAGCGTCTCGTCCTGCCGAGGCTGAGCGCTCCGCAGCCAGTAGCAGGTGGCGGCCACCGGGAGGCGCAGCGGAGGCGGCAGGTTGCTCAAAGAGGCCTCGGTCACGCCCAGAGCCTCTAGTAACACCTGCAGACACAGAGAGGGCTCCGCCTGGGGGCAGCACACAGGAGGAGGAAGAGTTAACACAGTAATTCAGTGTAAAGATGTTACCAGGGATGGACCTTTTTATACATGGAAGTCTGTTTTAGGATGATAAAAGTACTGTTTATTTAAATGGAGTTTGGTGGGATTTATAGAAAGGATCCCTACAGAGATAGACCTTTTTGTTAAAGAGTAAGATCCTTTTAGTTTAACATGAAACAGAAATCACCATCACCAAACCCACCAGACTCCATGTAAATAATCACTACTTTTAGCGTGTATAGAGCAGCATATCTCCACCAGACTCCATGTAAATAATCACTACTTTTAGTGTGTATAGAGCAGCATATCTCCACCAGACTCCATGTAAATAATCACTACTTTTAGCGTGTATAGAGCAGCATATCTCCACCAGGCTCCATGTAAATAATCACTACTTTTAGTGTGTATAGAGCAGCATATCTCCACCAGACTCCATGTAAATAATCACTACTTTTAGCGTGTATAGAGCAGCATATCTCCACCAGACTCCATGTAAATAATCACTACTTTTAGCGTGTATAGAACAGCATATCTCCACCAGACTCCATGTAAATAATCACTACTTTAAGCGTGTATAGAGCAGCATATCTCCACCAGACTCCATGTAAATAATCACTACTTTTAGCGTGTATAGAGCAGCATATCTCCACCAGACTCCATGTAAATAATCACTACTTTTAGTATGTATAGAGCAGCATATCTCCACCAGACTCCATGTAACTAATCATTATCAATTTACAATGATAAAAGTAGTGATTATTTACATGGAGTCTGGTGGGTTTGATGATGGTGATTTGGGGCTGTGTCATGTTAAAAACTTCACCTGATCCAGCGAGTTGAGTGTCAGCTGCTGTCCGTTGCCTGGGACAACGGCTCTGACTGGGCTGAAAATGACCTGCAGTCCGTCTCGGTCTCGCTCCGTCACCTCCTCGCCTTCGCCCAGCAGCAGCCCGTACCTCAGCTGGCGCAGCGGCCGGGATATCAGGTGACAACTGGGCTTGTCCCCGCTGTCCACGGGGTTGTTGAGCGAGTGCCTGCGCATCAGCAGGATGTCCAGGATGTCTGACGTCAGCCGGGCCTGGGTCAGCGGCAGCCGGACCCAGTCTGGGATACGACCCGCCACCTTTTAGGACACCACCAACAACAAAGTCTCAAACAAACAACCTTATGTTACTTATATTATATGTAGGGGTGTAATGATATCAGTTCAATAAGTCACAATCCATGTATTGTCTGTAAGATTCCCCTCTATTTCAGATTTCCATTTTATTATTTTTATTCAGAAGAAATGTTTTTTGATTAATTGTGTGGTCTCTAAAATATCAGAAAATTGTGTAAAATGTGGATCAGTGTTTCCCAAAATGCCCGGCAAGACAGCGTCCTCAGATGTCTTGTTTTGTCCACAACTCAAAGACATTCAGTGTCCTGTCCCAGAGGAGAGAAGAGACTAGAACATATTCACATGTGACACGCTGACATCACAGTGTTTACCTCGTTGACTCAAACCGATTAATTTCAATCGTTGGCGATACCGATGGTCATGAAGGCTGGGTCAGGACCGAAAGAACAAGATCCAGAGTTATGGTTGATTTTAAAATCAGTGATAAATCAGGGTATTTTAGGGTGTGGCTATGATGTGATTGCCAGTGAAAGTGTGTATTAATGTAGAGTGTAAGGACTCCTCCCTCTCGTCTAAAATCAACCGGGACGGCTGCAACCGTAACGACAAACTCGATGACTCATAGCAGATCTCCACACACCTATGGTTGCTCCCCTAATTGATAAGGTTTCCTATGCCCCCCCACTCTGACATCTCTCCATTAGTGCATGTATAGGACCTGAGCATGTGTGTTTAGTTCAGGCTCGTGTGTAATAACAGTGTAAATTGTTATTTCCCCTTGTGGGACTAATAAATGATTCATTATTATTATTATTATTATTATTATTATGTCATAATCTGATCGTTAAAGGGTTTTATTACCTCTTCCACAGCTGGGAACGGAGGCACCTCCCCATTGATGAAGAACTCGTTCAGGGAGCTGGGAGGGAGGTTGTACTCCTCCATGCCCCGATGCAGATTTTGCAGCAGCTCTTCCTTTTTGTCCTTGTTCAGTCCTCCCATCTGCCCCAGCGCCTTGAAGGCATCCTGCGGCTTGTTGAAGCACCTCAGCCAGCGGAGCAGCCCCTCCAGGCGCCTCGTATTCTGGTGGGCGTCTGGACCGGCTAACTTAGCCCAATTGATGGGCGACTCACTCCTCTGCAGCTTCACGTAGTCGTTCCCTGCCAGAGCGGCGAAGGCGGGCAGGATCTGGGGCTGGATCTGGAAGAAGGTGCAGAAGCTGGATGTGGTGTAGCCCTTGCAGGGGATGTAGCACTGCGAGCCGCTCCCTCGTACCTCCTCCCACTGGAAGTCGGATATAGGCAACAGCCCCACCGGCCCCGGGAGGTCGAAGATGTAGAAATCGCTGTCTCCAGACAGCACCGGGCACTGCCACTCGCTGGCCAGGGCCGCGATCTCCTGGTCAGCTTCTCCGTAGCACCTTGCCACCTGGATCTCCAGCCGGGCCAGCGTCTGTGTGAACACTATATTGGCCAGCTGTGGCAGGATGCGCTCGTCACTGCCCTCCACGGCTGCTCTATGGGCTCTGTTAACGCGATCTTTGTTTCTTTCGGTCACAGTTTCCAGCTTCTTGTCCGTGTAGTCCAAGCCTCCGTCCATCACCACGTACGGCTTGATCCGGCAGTCTCTGAGGGCTTTGACGAACTTCTCAATCAGCGCCTCGAACGCAGCGTACTCACCGCCATGATTCTGGTCCAGACCTAGAAGTACGGATACTTGAGTTAAAAAAAAATACTCTGGTATAAGTAGAAGTACTGATTTAACTTTACTTCTTTAGAGTAGGTCTGTAAATTATAGAGCGGTCTAGACCTGCTCTATCTGTAAATTATAGAGCGGTCTAGACCTGCTCTCCCTGTAAATTATAGAGCGGTCTAGACCTGCTCTAGCTGTAAATTATCGAGTGGTCTAGACCTGCTCTAGCTGTAAATTATCGAGCGGTCTAGACCTGCTCTACCTGTAAATTATAGAGCGGTCTCTGTAGATTATCGCGCGGTCTAGAACTGCTCTATCTCTAAATTATAGAGCGGGCTAGACATGCTCTATCTCTAAATTATAGAGCGGGCTAGACCTGCCCATGGGCCCACCACCTGTGGGAGGAACCAAAGGGGTCGTGTGCGCTGCGATATGGGTGGCAGCAAAGGTCAGGGGCTTCAACGGACCAGACCCGGGTGGCAGAGGCTGGCTCTGAGGACGTGGAATGTCACCTCTCTGTGGGGGAAGGAGCCGAAACTTGTGCGGGAGGTGGAGCGCTACCAGTTAGATCTGGTGGGGCTTACCTCTACGCACAGTCTCGGTTCTGGAACCGTACTCCTGGATAGGGGTTGGACTCTGTCCTACTCTGGAGTTGCCCATGGTGTGAGGCGTCGGGCGGGTGTGGGGATACTCACAAATCCCCGGCTGAGCGCCGCTGCGTTGGAGTTTACCCCGGTGGACGAGAGGGTCGCCTCCCTACGCCTGCGGGTGATGGGGGGGAAAACTCTGACAGTTGTTTGTGCATATGCACCAAACAAGAGTTCGGAGTATTCGGCCTTCTTGGAGACCTTGAATGGAGTCCTTTATGGGGCTCCAGTAGGGGACTCCATAGTTCTGCTGGGGGACTTCAACGCACACGTGGGCAATAATGGAGATACTTGGAGAGGCGTGATTGGGAAGAACAGCCTCCCTGATCTGAACCAGAGTGGTTGTCTGTTGTTGGACTTCTGTGCTAGTCATGGATTGTCCATCACAAACATGTTCCAACATAGGGGTGCTCATAAGTGTACGTGGTACCAGAGCACCCTAGGGTGCTCATAAGTGTACGTGGTACCAGAGCACCCTAGGCCAAAGGTAAATGATCAATTTTATAATCGTTTCATCTGATCTGAGGCCGTATGTTTTGGACACTCGGGTGAAGAGAGGGGCGGAGCTGTCAACTGATCACCATCTGGTGGTGAGTTGGGTCAGGGGGTGGGGGAAGACTCTGGACAGACCTGGGTAGTGCGGGTAAATTGGGAACGTCTATCCGACGGACTTTCAACTCACACCTCCGGCGGAGCTTTTCGGGCATCCCTGTGGAGGCTGGGGGCTTTGAACCTGAGTGGACAATGTTCAAAGTTTCCATTGCTGAAGCTGCGGCGGCGAGCTGTGGTCTCAGGGTCTTAGGTGCCTCAAGGGGTGGCGAGCTGTGGTCTCAGGGTCTTAGGTGCCTCAAGGGGCGGCAACCCACGAACACCCTGGTGGACACCGGTGGTCAGGAAGCCATCCGACTGAAGAAGGAGTCTTTCCGGGATATGTTATCCCGGAGGACTCCGGAGGCAGTTGCAAGGTACCGAGGGCTGCAGCCTCTGCCGTGACAGAGGCAAAGCAGTGGGTGTGAGAGAAGTTCGGAGAAGACATGGAGAAAACTTTTGGTCGCACCAAGGTGCTTCTGGAAAACCATTCGCCACCTTAGGAAGGGGAAGCAAGGAATCATCCAAGCTGTATACAGTAAGGATGGGACGTTGTTGACCTCAACTGGGGAGGTAATAGAGTGGTGGAAGGAGCACTTTGAGGAACTCCTAAATCCAGCTGACACGCCCTCTGTGGTGGAGGCAGAGCTGGAGGATGATGGGGGATTGTCGTCAATTTCCCTGGTGAAAGTTGCTGAGGTCGTCAAACAACTCCACAGCGGCAAAGCCCCAGATGATGAGATCCGTCCAGAAATGCTGAAAGCTCTGGGTGTGGAGGGGATGTCTTGGTTGACACGCCTCTTCAACATTGCGTGGAAGTCTGGGACAGTGCCTAAGGAGTGGCAGACCGGGGTGGTGGTTCCCCTATTCAGAAAGGGGGACCAGAGGGTGTGTGCCAATTACAGGGGTATCACACTTCTCAGCCTCCCTGGTAAAGTCTACTCCAAGGTGCTGGAAAGGAGGGTTCGGCCGATAGTCAAACCTCGGATTGAAGAGGAACAATGTGGATTCCGTCCTGGCCGTGGAACAACGGATCAGATCTTCACTCTCGCAAGGATCTTGGAGGGGGTCTGGGAGTATGCCCAACCAGTCTACATGTGTTTTGTGGCTCTGGAAAAGGCGTATGACTGGGCCCCCCGGGAGAAATTGTGGGAGGTGCAGCGGGAGTATGGGGTGAGGGGGTCCCTTCTCAGGGCCATCCAATCTCTGTACGACCAATGCGAGAGCTGTGTCCGGGTTCTTGGCAGTAAGTCGGACTCGTTCCAGGTGAGGGTTGGCCTCCGCCAGGGCTGCGCTTTGTCACCAATCCTGTTTGTAATATTTATGGACAGGATATCGGGCCGGGGAGGGGTTGCAGTTCGGTGGGCTCAGGATCTCATCACTGCTTTTTGCAGATGATGTGGTCCTGATTCAGCACTCACTGGATCGGTTTGCAGCCGAGTGTGAAGCGGCTGGGATGAGGATCAGCACCTCTAAATCTGAGGCCATGGTTCTCAGCAGGAAACCGATGGAGAGCTTTCTTCGGGTAGGGAGTGAGTCCTTACCCCAAGTGAAGGAGTTTAAGTACCTAGGGGTCTTGTTCGCGAGTGAGGGGACCATGGAGCGTGAGATTGGTCGGAGAATCGGAGCAGCTGGTGCGGTATTACATTCAGTTTATCGCACCGGCAAAGCTCTCGATCTACCGGGCAATTTTCGCCTACCTCACCTATGGTCATGAAGGCTGGGTCATGACCGAAAGAACGAGATCAAGGGTACAAGCGGCCGAAATGGGTTTCCTCAGGAGGGTGGCTGGCGTCTCCCTTAGAGATAGGGTGAGAAGCTCAGTCATCCGAGAGGAGCTCGGAGTAGAAACGCTGCTCCTTCACGTCGAAAGGAGCCAGTTGAGGTGGTTCGGGCATCTGGTAAGGATGCCTCCTGGGCGCCTCCCTAGGGAGGTGGTCCAGGCACGTCCAGCAGGGAGGAGGCCCCGGGGAAGACCCAGGACTAGGTGGAGAGATTATATCTCCAACCTGGCCTGGGAACGCCTCGGGATCCCCCAGTCGGAGCTGGTTGATGTGGCTCGGGAAAGGGAAGTTTGGGGTCCCCTAGTGGAGCTGCTGCCCCCACGACCCGATACCGGATAAGCGGATGAAGATGGATGGATGGATGGGCTAGACCTGCTCTATCTGTAAATTATAGAGCGGTCTAGACCTGCTCTACCTGTAAATTATAGAGCTGTCTAGACCTGCTCTATCTGTAAATTATAGAGCGGTCTAGACCTGCTCTATCAGTAAATTATAGATCGGTCTAGACCCGCTCTATGTGTACATTATAGAGCTGTCTAGACCTGCTCTATCTGTAAAGTGTTCTGAGATAACTCTTGTTTTGAATTGATACTATAAATAAAATTTAATTTGGATGCATAACCTCCATTTTTGCTGCAGGTGTGTTTATTGTTTGGACAACAGAAGCAGGTAGCATGCAGGTATGTACACACACCTGTTCAACGAGTCAGCTGCCAATTATTATGTAATCTAAACTCTTGAACGCACCGTCGTCGTCCAGATGAAACCTGTTTTGTCATCCTGGAGATACAAGGTTTCCACCTAGCAACAGCTTTAAGAAATATCTGACAACAGAGCTGCAGAGATCAGTCGCTCAGCTGCTCAGTCTCTTCTCTCCTATATATATATATCTCCTATAACTACCCAATTATAACTCCCCAAAATAACATGATTGATTCCACACAACGCTCTTTGCCAAGTACAAATCTCTACTTTCATTAATTTTGGGGCGTCTTATTCAATTTTATAGCATTTGAAACCAAATTGAAGTGTTTTTGAAATAGTATTGAGAGTAAAAGTTGACATATTCCAGTCTGTGATTATCATCAACATCCATTCCTTTAATTTTAGTAGAACTGAAGTTAATAAGTTAGTGTTACGTAGAGTTGAAAACGTCAAAGAAAGTGAGAAACATGATGAATAAAGGGACAAAAACGTAATTAAAAGTTAAAACATTGATAGAAAGGATCAACAGAAGTGCTGATTTTCATCTTTGACGGGAAGACAACACGAGGGTTAAAGAACATTTTGAATGCAGGATTTATACTTCTAACAGAGTATTTATTAGGCTACTTTAACTGAAGTAAAGGATCTAAATACCCCCGTTGGTCCTGTATTGGTGCTCCTACCTGAGTTGAAGTACAGCAGGTGGATGAGGCTGCTGCCGTCAATCACCAGCCGGCTCTCCCTGAACCGGACCTCCACGTAGACGTTCTGGCGATGCTCTAACAGAGTCCACAGTCCCTGGACCCCCATCGTCGCTCTGGTTTCTGGGCTCTGGTTTCTGGGCTCTGGTTTCTTGGTCTCTGGGTCCTGGTGCGCTGGGTCTCTGGTTTCTGTGCTTTGGGTCTCTGGTCTCTGGTTTCTGCGGAGGAGCCGCTGCAGCGTCCTTCTTATACCGCGCTGCTCTCCTGTTTCTTTAAGTTTCATTTTGCTGGCATCAGATCAACACACACACCCACATTCATTCACACTCTCACACACACACACACAGCGCCAGGATTCCAGTTTTGGATGGGCCAGACCAATTGTGGGCGGGGCTTAAAGTAAAACCTGTTATCAAATCCCTGTTTAACCTAATCCAAATATCTAATACACTGTTCTATTATCTGGACCTACTCATATTAACATCATAGAGATGTCAATAGCTTGATGCTCTTTAAATATGTTGTATAAAAACACTGAACCAGCATTGTTTGGGTGTGTAGGACGGCCCCGTCGGCCCCCGCTCTCCTTGGTTCGGACCAAAGAGGAGCACTGTGGCATCTCCAATACGCACCGGACCTGCTGAGGCCTATAGACTGGAACAGTGGTCTGGCATTTAATATTTCCCAAAAACATAATTTCTGTATACAGTAAGGACGGGACGTTGTTGACCTCAACTGAGGAGGTAATAGAGCGGTGGAAGGAGCACTTTGAGGAACTCCTAAATCCAGCTGACACGCCCTCTGTGGTGGAGGCAGAGCTGGAGGATGATGGGGGATTGTCGTCAGTTTCCCTGGTGGAGGTCTCTGAGGTAGTCAAACAACTCCACAGCCGCAAAGCCCCAGATGATGAGATCCACCCAGAAATGCTGAAAGCTCTGGGTGTGGAGGGGCTGTCTTGGTTGACACGCCTCTTCAACATTGCGTGGAAGTCTGGGACGGTGCCTAAGGAGTAGCAGACCGGGGTGGTGGTTCCCCTATTCAAAAAGGGGGACCAGAGGGTGTGCGCCAATTACAGGGGTATCACACTTCTCAGCCTCCCTGGTAAAGTCTACTCCAAGGTGCTGGAAAGGAGGGTTCGGCCGATAGTTGAACCTCGGATTGAAGAGGAACAATGTGGATTCCGTCCTGGTCGTGGAACAATGGATCAGCTCTTCACTCTCGCAAGGATCTTGGAGGGGGCCTGGGAGTATGCCCAACCAGTCTACATGTGTTTTGTGGATCTGGAGAAGGCGTATGACCTTTGTCACCAATCCTGTTTTATAATATTTATGGACAGGATATCGAGGCGTAGTCGGGGCGGGGAGGGGTTGCAGTTCGGTGGGCTCAGGATCTCATCGCTGCTTTTTGCAGATGATGTGGTCTTGATGGCGTCATCGGCCTGTGACCTCCAGCACTCACTGGATCGGTTCGCAGCCGAGTGTGAAGCGGCTGGGATGAGGATCAGCACCTCTAAATCTGAGGCCATGGTTATCAGCAGGAAACCGATGGAGTGCTTTCTTCGGGTAGGGAGTGAGTCCTTACCCCAAGTGAAGGAGTTTAAGTACCTTGGGGTCTTGTTCGCGAGTGAGGGGACCATGGAGCGTGAGATTGGTCGGAGAATCGGAGCAGCTGGTGCGGTATTACATTCAGTTTATCGCACCGTGACGAAAAGAGAGCTGAGCCAGAAGGCAAAGCTCTTGATCTACCGGGCAATTTTCGTTCCTACCCTCACCTATGGTCATGAAGGCTGGGTCATGACCGAAAGAACCAGATCCAGGGTACAAGCGACCGAAATGGGTTTCCTCAGGAGGGGGGCTGGGTCCGTTGATGCTGCTCTGGCCGGACCGCCGGCTCTCCAGTCCGGTGTCACGGTAAGAACCCGGACTGCCGGCTCTCCAGTCCGGTGTCACGGTAAGAGCTCTGATGAGAGGTTCATTAGCATCACGTAGTGTGTGTGTGTGTGTGTGTGTGTGTGTGTGTGCTCGTTGCTTTGCTGTATTCTGTGGCGGATAAAGAGACACATTTGTTCTAGCAGATATAGCGTTTGTGTGTTTTGTGGCCGACCACCCCCCCGACCCTGGGTGAGATTTCATAAAACATTACCCAACAGCCCAACTTTACTGTCTGAAAGTGAAAATAAAGATCTGGTAGCCTGAGGTAACGTTGCAGGGATTCTGACAATGTTGAGACTCAACGCTGGCAATGAATGACTCGCTTAAATATCACAATTTAAGTGACTTTTACAAATATAACATTATAGATAACGGCCTTTAAGATACCAGCGAACGTAATCCACCCTCCTCCGCCCTAGCAAGCTAATTAGCTAACGTTAGCCAGTCTGGTACTGTGTTGGAGGGTGGCTCCATGTTAAGGAATGTTAGCCATGCAGTTTCATGACTCAGTTCACGGTAACAGACAATTACGCCCAACGGGAAGAAGGCGTTTCTCTCTCGTAGTATGCAGTCAGACCGGTTTCAGCGCGTGCTGACAGGTTACACCGGCACGCTGCGTCTGAGCTCAGTACATCAGAGCATGGCGCGGAGTTGGAGGCAGATACGCCTTTCCACCGAGGCAGTTCTGGTGCTGGTTCGGAGTCAGAGCCAGATATCGAACCGGTTCTTTGCTTTTCCACACAAATAAACCTGGCTCTGGGCCAAGAAAACGGGTTCCAACTCAGCACCAACTCAGCGCTGGTCTAGAGATAAGAACCGGTTACGTCAGGTGCTGGGTGGGCGGGGTTATCATGACGTTCAAAAACCAAAACTTCTGGCCGCCATTTCTAAAACCACCGGTCAGCTGTTAACCATAGAGAGCTGCTAATGTTAGCTGGACTTGGACCAACGGTCTGCTGGGTCCCAGGCTGGGGAAGATCCAGCTGGTTCTTAGAAAACTGGAGTAGAACCAGCACCGAACTGGCAATTACGTCTTTTCCACCAAGGCTAACCAGGTGCTGGTTCTGGGCTGGTTCTGGTGCTATTGCCAGTTCGGTGCTGGTTCTACTCGCCTAAAGAAATAGCATAGAAAGATCCCTCATGCAGGTCACGTTTGATCCGTCGCACGCAGCGTCCAACAGGTCCTTCTGAGTTTCATGACTGAGCATCTTTGCGTTGCTAGGGATCGCATCTTTGCGTTGCTAGGGATCGCATCTTTGCGTTGCTAGGGATCGCATCTTTGCGTTGCTAGGGATCGCATCTTTGCGTTGCTAGGGATCGCATCTTTGCGTTGCTAGGGATCGCATCTAGTCGCTCTTGGATTGCTTTGTCATGCCTGCAGACACGTCTGTAAAAGTCTGAGTTTTTGACCTCGTCATTCTACGGTTGCCACGCAGGGGTACTTCCTGTTTGGCACAAGTGATGAGAAGGTCCAGAAGGACTTTGATGTGCTCCTGGTTCCTGTCCATGGTTCCCCCCCGTCTGCCATCTGTGTTGTTGAGCTGATGGACGACGGCGCCACGCTCACACGTTGTCAGCCTGTAATTATCACATTCATCCAGCGCAAACTTGTGCGATTTGCTATTTTGGTGCTTTAAAGAAGCGAGATGGAGGTGCTTCCAGTCCCGGGATCCGGTCTGGCTGAACATCTCCTCCCTGCCCCGCAGACACACACACACACACACACACACATCTTACAGAACACTGCGTCCTTCCTATGCTGGACTCAGGGAAACTGTATCTGCTGTTCCAGTTTGTGGAGAAACTCCTTGTTTTGTCACCGTGACCGGATACTTCAGCACTGGCTGATCCACGGAAGACAAATCCACGGGACTGTCTTCCACTCGTGAGGGAGAGGCACTAGCAAATGTTGTCCTCATGTTGCCCTCATGTTGCCCTCATGTTGTCTTCATGTTGCCCTCATGTTGTCCTCATGTTGTTCCCATGTTGTCCCCATGTTGTCCTCATGTTGCCCTCATGTTGCCCTCATGTTGTCTTCATGTTGCCCTCATGTTGTCCTCATGTTGTTCCCATGTTGTCCTCATGTTGCCTTCATGTTGTCTCCATGTTGTCCCCATGTTGTCCTCATGTCGTCCTCATGTTGTCTTCATGTTGTCTTCATTTTGCCCTCATGTTGTCTTCATGTTGTCCCCATGTTGTCCTCATGTTGCCTTCATGTTGTCCTCATGTTGTCTCCATGTTGTCCCCATGTTGTCCTCATGTCGTCCTCATGTTGTCTTCATGTTGTCTTTATGTTGTCCTCATGTTGTCTTCATGTTGTCTTTATGTGGCCCTCATGTTGTCCTCATGTTGTCTTCATGTTGTCTTCATGTTGTCTTTATGTTGCCCTCATGTTGTCCTCATGTTGTCTTCATGTTGTCTTTATGTGGCCCTCATGTTGTCCTCATGTTGTCTTCATGTTGTCTTCATGTTGTCTTTATGTTGCCCTCATGTTGTCCTCATGTTGTCTTCATGTTGTCTTTATGTTGCCCTCATGTTGTCCTCATGTTGTCTTTATGTGGCCCTCATGTTGTCTTTATGTTGTCCTCATGTTGTCCCCATGTTGCCCTCATGTTGTCCTCATGTTGCGCTCATGTTGTCCTCATGTTGCGCTCATGTTGTCCTCATGTTGTCCCCATGTTGTCCCCATGTTGTCCTCATGTTGTCTTCATATTGTCTTCATGTTGTCTTCATGTTGCCCCCATGTTGCCCTCATGTTGTCCTCATGTTGCCCTCATGTTGTCCTCATGTTGTCTTCATGTTGCCCTCATGTTGTCCCCATGTTGCCCTCATGTTGTCCCCATGTTGTCCTCATGTTGTCTCCATGTTGTCCCCATGTTGTCCTCATGTCGTCCTCATGTTGTCTTCATGTTGTCTTTATGTTGCCCTCATGTTGTCCTCATGTTGTCTTTATGTGGCCCTCATGTTGTCTTTATGTTGTCCTCATGTTGTCCTCATGTTGCCTTCATGTTGTCCTCATGTTGTCCTCATGTTGCGCTCATGTTGTCCTCATGTTGTCCCCATGTTGTCTTCATGTTGTCTTCATGTTGTCCTCATGTTGCCCTCATGTTGCCCTCATGTTGTCTTCATATTGTCTTCATGTTGTCCTCATGTTGTCCCCATGTTGTCTTCATGTTGTCTTCATGTTGTCCTCATGTTGTCCCCATGTTGTCTTCATATTGTCTTCATGTTGTCCTCATGTTGTCCCCATGTTGTCTTCATATTGTCTTCATGTTGTCCTCATGTTGCCCCCATGTTGCCCCCATGTTGTCCTCATGTTGCCCCCATGTTGTCCTCATGTTGTCCTATATCAATGTTCTTTTTAATTCCCCAAAATAACATGATTGATTCCACACAACGCTCTTTGCCAAGTACAAATCTCTACTTTCATTAATTTTGGGGCGTCTTATTCAATTTTATAGCATTTGAAACCAAATTGAAGTGTTTTTGAAATAGTATTGAGAGTAAAAGTTGACATATTCCAGTCTGTGATTATCATCAACATCCATTCCTTTAATTTTAGTCTCAATAATTCCTAATTTCTGCTTTTCTAACTCAAACATTAGGTATAATTTCCTATAAATGAGCTTTATTGACCATAAAATCCTAATTTCTGCTTTCTAATCTTCTAATTCTCTGTGTGTATGTGTCTCCGTGTGTGTCTGTTTCTGTGTGTGTGTGTGTGTGTGTGTGTGTGTGTGTGTGTGTGTGTGTGTAGTGTGTGTCTGTCTCTGTCTCTCTCTGTGTGTGTGTGTGTGTGTGTGTGTGTGTATGTGTTTCTCTGTGTGTGTGTGTGTTTCTCTCTGTGTGTGTGTGTGTCTCTGTGTGTGTGTGTGTCTCTGTGTGTGTGTGTGTGCGTGTATGTGTGTGTCTCTGTGTGTGTGTGTGTGTGTGTCTGTGTGTGTGTGTGTGTGTAGCTATATTAATGAGATATCCACAGAGGCAGTTTCCAGTTTATTGACACATCAGACATAAAACTCATCATCTGGATTCCTACTTCCACTTTATTAAGTGCCATTAAATGTCAAAATAAATAAAAACCGTAATGAAGAAGTTTACACACACTCCTTCACGCTGACGTTGGATTCAAAGGTAAAAACATTCTTCTGATTCAGCCGAGACGTGAACAACATTCAGAAGATTTACAGAAGAAAATTAAAGTGCTGCTTGAAATACAACAAATCTGTTAAGAAATCACACATAAAAAAATATATATGTATATAAATATAAATATATATTACACACACACATATACGCCTTCATTATGCAGGAGAGGACACTTTAAATCAGACATTTCTTAACTTTTCTTTCACTTTGATGTTTTTTTCAGTTCATACTGACCTTGGATTAGGATTTATAGTTTTTATTTATTTGATTAGGAGAACACACATTAATCAACCCCCACTGGGGGGTCCCTGAGCAGCTCCTTCAGCAGCAGACTGATAACCCCCCGGTGTCGGACTCTACAACACCTGCACCACCTGATAATGTTGTAGTTTCTCTTCCTGTGTTCCACCTACACCACCCACTCTCTGTTTATCTTTATTATCGATATTTATATTATTTTATTACAAGTACTTACTTTTCAATATTTATGGTCACAGGTTAATATAATTTATATTGTGCTACCGACTCTTGCTTTATTAATCTAATTACACATTCAATTTAATTTTAACGTCACTTACACCGCAATATTGTTTATTGTATCATGGCAACCGCACTTTAAAATACCTTTAAATACCTTTATTTGACGCCATTTTGCTTACTTCCAGTCTACCATATAATCATTGTCTTTTGTTTGCCTGTATTTCTTGTGTGTTTTTGTTTTTTGCTGTTATTGAAGAAAATGCTGCTGCTGTAATAAGAAGATGTCCCCGTTGTGGGATGAAGTATAATCTAATCTAATGCGCCGGTGTTAGCCAGGCGGCTAACTTTCATCAGGTTGTCATAGTTACCCGGCGTGATGAGGACACCACACACATTAAATACTTTAATCAACGTCTTGGTCGTCTGTTCAACACTTTTTTGTCTTTCCCCGATGTTTTTGTCACTCAACGTTTGTCGTCTTTTTCTGAGGCTTTTGACATTTGTCACATTTTTGACACTTTTTTCGACTTTTTGTTGCTTTTTTTGTCACTTTTTTGACTTTCAGTCACTTTTTTTGACTTTTTGATATTATAGGCTACTTCAGACGCTACAGAAGTCTCTCGTTAGCATCTTAGCTTGTGCGCTAATCACACGTCAAAAAGATTATTGCCTTTAAAAGTAATTTGTAACATCCTTATTATTTATACACTTATAAAACCGTTAAAAGAAGCTCATTTGTCAGATTTCTTCACTGACCAAGTGGCTAAAAATGAGCGAATGGCACTTTAAAACCAGCGCATGTCGCTTTGTGAGAAATAAAAGTGAATTGTGATTTCTCAGAGAGTCCATAAGTCCGACTCGGAGCAGTTCAGAGCAGGTCCCGGCCCCGGCACTCCTCTTTGCGGGCCAGTTCTGGGTTCCTGCACCGGTTGTTTCTCTCTTTGGCTCTGTAGCGAGTTCTCACCGACACCAGTTCAGTCAGATGCAGATCCTCCAGCACTTTGACCGAGCTGCAGGCTTCGGTCACTGCCTCCTCGTCGTCGTCTCCGTACAGGAGGAAGAGCTTCTGCAGGTTGGGGGTCAGGTTGGGGGTCAGGTCGTCCAGAGGCCGCCGCGGCAGAGCAGCCGACACTGCCGCCTCTCGCTGATGGCTCTCTGGGGCTGCAGGCGCCTCCTGAGTGTGGAACTGGTGGACGACGGTCTGCATGGTGTGGTACAGTCTCGCACTGGAGCGCTCCTTCTTCGGAAAGGGCTTCGTTTTTGCTCCTGACCTCATCCTGTGGACCAGCTGGTGGATCAACGTCCCCTGAAACAACCTGGACAACATCAGAGGAACAAGATGGAGATTCAACATCAACCAGCATCTCACCTGTGAGTCCATATTTCATTTTCGTCGTGTGGAGACTCACCTGGCGATCTGGGGTTCAGGTAAGGGGAAGCCCAGCAGCTGGTTCAGCTGGATGCTGATCTTCAGGCAGCTCTGCCATTGGTTGATGGCGTGAACCACGCCCACATCCAGCTTGTGTCCACCTTGGTGGTTTGGAATCTGCAGAGCTGCAACACACATCACACACACATCAGTCACTGCACGCTGTTCTCATGAACCCTTTCTGCTTCCAGAGGATTAATAAAGAGAAGTCTGAGTCAGTTTGTGGTTCTTACCTGCTCTCTGGCTCAGTGTCCCCCCAGTGCTCAGGCCCAGCAGCAGCGCCTTCAGCAGCGTCTCGTCCGGCCGAGGCTGAGCGCTCCGCAGCCAGTAGCAGGTGGCGGCCACCGGGAGGCGCAGCGAGGCGGCAGGTTGCTCAAAGAGGCCTCGGTCACGCCCAGAGCCTCTAGTAACACCTGCAGACACAGAGAGGGCTCCGCCTGGGGGCAGCACACAGGAGGAGGAAGAGTTAACACAGTAATTCAGTGTAAAGATGTTACCAGGGATGGACCTTTTATACATGGAAGTCTGTTTTAGGATGATAAAAGTACTGTTTATTTAAATGGAGTTTGGTGGGATTTATAGAAAGGATCCCTACAGAGATAGACCTTTTTGTTAAAGAGTAAGATCCTTTTAGTTTAACATGAAACAGAAATCACCATCACCAAACCCACCAGACTCCATGTAAATAATCACTACTTTTAGCGTGTATAGAGCAGCATATCTCCACCAGACTCCATGTAAATAATCACTACTTTTAGTGTGTATAGAGCAGCATATCTCCACCAGACTCCATGTAAATAATCACTACTTTTAGCATGTATAGAGCAGCATATCTCCACCAGACTCCATGTAAATAATCACTACTTTTAGCGTGTATAGAGCAGCATATCTCCACCAGACTCCATGTAAATAATCACTACTTTTAGCGTGTATAGAGCAGCATATCTCCACCAGACTCCATGTAAATAATCACTACTTTTAGTGTGTATAGAGCAGCATATCTCCACATGTAAATGGATGAATTAAGAGTTTATTCCAACCAGACCAGAGTGGTGATTGTTGAAACAGTGGAAAGATGAACTAAGACGGCTTTTGGTAGTTTTATTTAGTTTCTGTCCCCTTTGAATGAAGTGTGTTTTACAATGATAAAAGTAGTGATTATTTACATGGAGTCTGGTGGGTTTGGTGATGGTGATTTGGGGGCTGTGATCACCTGATCCAGCGAGTTGAGTGTCAGCTGCTGTCTGTTGCCTGGGACGACGGCTCTGACTGGGCTGAAAATGATCTGCAGTCCGTCTCGGTCTCGCTCCGTCACCTCCTCGACTTCGCCCAGCAGCAGCCCGTACATCAGCTGGCGCAGCGGCCGGGACATCAGGTGAGAGCTGGGCATGTCCCCGTGGTCCACGGGGTTGTTGAGCGGGTTCCTGCGCAGCAGCAGGACGTCCAGGATGTCTGACGTCAGCTGGGCCTGGATCAGCGGCAGCCGGACCCAGTCTGGGATACGACCCGCCACCTTTTAGGACACCACCAACAACAAACTGAGAATATCTTCTTAATTGTAACAACCTTATGTTACTTATTTTATATCTAGGGGTGTAATGATATCAGTTCAATAAGCCACAATCCATGTATTGTCTGTAAGATTCCCCTTTATTTTATTTCCATTTTATTCTTTTTATTCAAAAGAAATGTTTTTTGTAATTGCAATGTACACCCCCAAGTCCGGGAACCATCACCTTATCGTGGTGGAGAGGTTTGTGTGTCCCTATGAACCTGAGGGCGGTGTTGTCTGGAGCTTTGTGCTCCTGGTAGGGTCTCCCATGGCAAAGTGGTCTCAGGGGAGGGGCCAGACAAAGAATGGTTCAAATATCCTATGAAAAATCAAGGAAGGTATCGAGGGAAGCTACCCAGAGGAAGCCCGGGGCCCCCGTCTGGAGCCAGGACCAGACGGCGGGCTCGTCAGCGAGCGCCTGGTGGCCGGGTTTGCCACGGAGCCCGGCCGGGCACAGCCCAAAAAAGCTACGTGGCACCTCTCTCTCCAGCCCATGGGCCCACCACCTGTGGGAGGAACCAATGGGGTCGAGTGCGCTGCCACATGGGTGGCAGCGAAGGTCAGGGTCTTCAACAGACCAGATGCGGGCGGCAGAGGCTGGCTCTGGGGACGTGGAAGTGGGGGAAGGAGCCGGAACTTGTGCGGGAGGTGGAGCGCTACCAGTTAGATCTGGTGGGGCTTACCTCTATGCACAGTCTCGGTTCTGGAACCGTACTCCTGGTTAGGGGTTGGACTCTGTCCTACTCTGGAGTTGCCCAGGGTGTGAGGCGCCGGGCGGGTGTGGGGATACTCACAAGCCCCCGGCTGAGCGCAGATGCGTTGGAGTTCACCCCGGTGGACAAGAGGGTCGCCTCCCTACGCCTGCGGGTGTGTGTGGGGGGGAGGGAATCTGACTGTTGTTTGTGCATATGCACCAAGCAAGAGTTCGGAGTATTCGGCCTTCTTGGAGACCTTGAATGGAGTCCTGTATGGGGCTCCAGTGGGGGACTCCATAGTTCTGCTGGGGGACTTCAACGCACACGTGGGTGATGATGGAGATACTTGGAGAGGCGTGATTGGGAGGAACGGCCTCCCTGATCTAAACCAGAGTGGTTGTCTGTTGTTGGACTTCTGTGCTAGTCGTGGATTGTCCATCACAAACACCATGTTCGAACATAGGGATGCTCATAAGTGTACGTGGTACCAGAGCACCCTAGGGTGCTCATAAGTGTATGTGGTACCAGAGTACCCTAGGCCAAAGGTCAATGATCGATTTTATAATCGTTTCATCTGATCTGAGGCCGTATGTTTTGGACACTCGGGTGAAGAGAGGGGCTGAAGGAAACCGATGGAGTGCTTTCTTCAGGTAGGGAGTGAGTCCTTAGGCCAAGTGAAGGAGTTTAAATACCTTGGGGTCTTGTTTGCGAGTGAGGGGACCATGGAGCGTGTGATTGGTTGGAGAATCGGAGCAGCGGGGGGGTATTAGATTCAGTTTATTGTACCGTTGTGATGAAAAGGAAGCTGAGCCAGAAGGCAAAGCTCTCGATCTACCGGTCAGTGTTCGTTCCTACCCTCACCGATGGCCGTGAAGGCTGGGTCATGACCGAAAGAACGAGATCCAGAGTACAAGCGACCAAAATGGGTTTACTCAGGAGGGGGGGGGGGCTGGCGTCTCCCTTAGCGATAGGGTGAGAAGCTCAGTCCTCCGAGAGGAGCTCGGAGTAGAGCCGCTGCTCCTTCGCGTCGAAAGAAGCCAGTTGAGGTGGTTCAGGCAACTTGTAAGGATGCCTCCTGGGGGGCTCCCTAGGGAGGTTGTCCAGCTGGGAGGAGGCCTTGGGGAAGACCCAGGACTAGGTGGAGAGATTATATCTCAAATCTGGTCTGGGAACACTTAGGGATCCCCGAGTCGGACCTGGTTGATGTGGCTCGGGGAAGGGAAGTTTGGGGTTCCCTACTGGAGCTGCTGCACCGCGATCCGATACCGGATAAGCGGATGAAGATGGATGGACACCACACAAGTTCTTACCTTGTTGACTCAAACCGATTAATCATAATCGTTGGTGATACACTTAACAGCTGACTAATCTATAACCTTTTCAGCTCTGAAAACTATGATTTAGCTCAATAAAACAAAGTCCAAGGTGAGATCTTATAACTTATTAAGGAAAACGTGCCTATAAAAACTACAAAACAAGACCTTTGAGGACGTCATCTCATGGGCTCAATCGACACTGATCCACATTTTTCACCATTTTCTGACATTTTAGAGACCAAACAACTAATCCATTAATCAAGAAAACAATCTACACATTAATCCACTATGAAAATGATCGTCAGTTGCACCCGTAGACTGTTAGACTAGTAGGGGACAGAGCACCCCTGATTGATAAGATTTCCTATGTCATAATCTGATCGTTAAAGGGTTTTATTACCTCTTCCACAGCTGGGAACGGAGGCACCACCCCATGGATGAAGAACTTCTTCAGGGAGCTGGGAGGTAGTTTGTACTCCTCCATGCCCAGATGCAGATTTTGCAGCAGCTCCTTCTTTTTGTCCTCGCTCAGTCCTCCCATCAGCCCCAGCGCCGCCTCGGCGTCCGCGGCTTGTTGAAGCCCCTCAGCCAGCAGAGCAGCCCCTCCAGGTGCCTCGTTTTCCAGAGGGCGTCTGGCCCGGCGAACTGAGCCCACTTGATGGGCGGCCCACTCCTCTGCAGCTTCACGTAGTCGTTCCCTGCCAGAGCGGCGAAGGCGGGCAGGATCCGGGGCTGGATCTGGAAGACGATGCAGAAGCTGGATGTGGTGTAGCTCTTGCAGGGGATGTAGCACTGCGAGCCGCTCCCTCGTACCTCCTCCCACTGGAAGTGGGATATAGGCAGCAGCCCCACCGGCCCCGGGAGGTCGAAGATGTAGAAGTCGCTGTCTGCAGACAGCACCGGGCACCGCCACTCGCTGGCCAGGGCCGCGATCTCCTGGTCAGCTTCTCCGTAGCACTTCGCCACCTGGACCTCCAGCCGGGCCAGCGTCTGTGTGAACACTATATTGGCCAGCTGTGGCAGGATGTCCTCGTCACTGCCCTCCACGGCTGCTCTATGGGCTCTGTTAACGCGATCTTCGGCTCTTTTGGTCACAGTTTCCAGCTTCTTGTCCGTGTAGTCCGAGCCTCCGTCCATCACCACGTACGGCGTGATCTGGCAGTCTCTGAGGGCTTTGACGAACTTCTCAATCAGCGCCTCGAACGCAGCATACTCACCGCCATGATTCTGGTCCAGACCTAGAAGTACGGATGCTTGAGTTAAAAAAATACTCTGGTATAAGTAGAAGTACTGATTTAACTTTACTTCTTTAGAGTAGGTCTGTAAATTATAGAGCGGTCTAGACCTGTTTTATCTGTAAATTATAGAGCGGTCTAGACCTGCTCTATCTGTAAATTATAGAGTGTGGTCTAGACCTGCTCTATCTGTAAATTATAGAGCGGTCTAGACCTGCTCTATGTGTAAATTATAGAGTGTGGTCTAGACCTGCTCTATCTGTAGATTATAGAGCGGTCTAGACCTGCTCTATCTGTAGATTATAGAGCGGTCTAGACCTGCTCTATCTGTAGATTATAGAGCGGTCTAGACCTGCTCTACCTGTAAATTATAGAGCGGTCTAGACCTGCTCTACCTGTAAATTATAGAGCGGTCTAGACCTGCTCTATCTGTAAATTATAGAGCGGTCTAGACCTGCTCTATCTGTAAATTATTGAGCGGTCTAGACCTGCTCTATCTGTAGATTATAGAGCGGTCTAGACCTGCTCTATCTGTAAATTATTGAGCGGTCTAGACCTGCTCTATCTGTAAATTATAGAGCGGTCTAGACCTGCTCTATCTGTAAATTATAGAGCGGTCTAGACCTGCTCTATCTGTAAATTATTGAGCGGTCTAGACCTGCTCTATCTGTAGATTATAGAGCGGTCTAGACCTGCTCTATCTGTAGATTATAGAGCGGTCTAGACCTGCTCTATCTGTAAAGTGTCCTGAGATAACTCTTGTTTTGAATTGATACTATAAATAACATTGAATTGAATTTGGATGCATAACTTCCATTTTTGCTGCAGGTGTGTTCATTGTTTGGACAACAGAAGCAGGTAGCAGGCAGGTATGTACACACACCTGTTCAACGAGTCAGCTGCCAATTATTATTTAATAATAACATTAAGAAGCAGGTAGCAGGCAGGTATGTACACACACCTGTTAATGAGTCAGCTGCCACTGCTGACTCATAGAAAACTCCACGTTGTTGGTTTGTTTTTATTGTTTTACTGCTGCTGTAACCAGGATATTTCTCCATTATGGGATATGAATAAAGTATTATCTCATCTAAACTCATGACAGCACCAACGTCATCCAGATGAAAGCTGTTCTTCTCTCCTCCAGAGGAGAGATATATATATATATATATATATATATATATATATATATATATATATATATATATATATATATATATATATATATATATATATATATATATATTTAATTCCCCAAAATAACATGATTGATTCCACACAACGCTCTTTGCCAAGTACAAATCTCTACTTTCATTAATTTTGGGGCGTCTTATTCAATTTTATAGCATTTGAAACCAAATTGAAGTGTTTTTGAAATAGTATTGAGAGTAAAAGTTGACATATTCCAGTCTGTGATTATCATCAACATCCATTCCTTTAATTTTAGTAGAACTGAAGTTAATAAGTTAGTGTTACGTAGAGTTGAAAACGTCAAAGAAAGTGAGAAACATGATGAATAAAGGGACAAAAACGTAATTAAAAGTTAAAACATTGATAGAAAGGATCAACAGAAGTGCTGATTTTCATCTTTGACGGGAACAACACGAGGGTTAAAGAACATTTTGAATGCAGGATTTATACTTCTAACAGAGTATTTATTAGGCTACTTTAACTGAAGTAAAGGATCTAAATACCCCCGTTGGTCCTGTATTGGCGCTCCTACCTGAGTTGAAGTACAGCAGGTAGATGAGGTTACAGCCGTCGATCACGAGCCGGCTCTGCCTGAACCGGACCTCCCGGTAGATGCCCCGGTGGTTATCCAACAGAGTGCACAGTCCCTGGACCCCCATCGTCGCTCTGGACTCTGGGCTGTCTTGGTCTCTGGTTTCTGGGTCTTTGGTTTCTGGGTCTCTGGGTTCTGGGTCTCTGGGTTCTGCGTCTCTGGGTTCTGCGTGTCTGGTTTCTGGTCTCTGGTTTCTGGTTTCTGCAGAGGAGCCGCTGCAGCGCCCTTCTTATACCGCGCAGCGCTCCTGTTTCCTTAAGTTTCATTTTCCTGACATCAGATCAACACAAACACACACACACACTAACCCACACTCACACAAACAACCACATACTTGCACAGACACTCACACACACACACACACACACACACACACACACTCTCTCACACAAACAACCACATACTTGCACACTCACACACACACACACTCTAAAGATGGATATGGATATATTCAGGCTGATTAATAAATGAGAGTGATGTCTGACAGCCCCCTGAACTTTGACCTGTTATTTAACCCTTGTGCTGTCCACTTTTTCAACCTCTTGCGCTTTATTGTTTTTTCAGCTTATTGTCGCATTATTATTTTTCTTCTTTTAAGTTGTTATTTTTCTCCTTTTTTCAATGTTTTTGACCCTTTTTCTGACATTTTTGTCACTTTTACATTTGACACTTTCCCCCCATACGAGTTTTACTTTTATTCTTGGAAGTCATGGACACTAAACCTCATTTTTGATTTTGAAAAGCAGTAATATGCTATAAAATTGAATAAAACACCCCAAATGTAGTGAAAATAGTGTACTGATCCTTCATTTTACGTGAGAAGAGCATTAAATGGAACCATCCATGTTCCTTTTTGGCAAATTCTGATGTAGATATCTTTTTGAAAATGGGTCAAATTTGACCCTGGAGACAACAAGAGGGTTAAAGGTCAACACATGCAGTAAAACACGCAGTAACACATGCAGTAAAACACGCAGTAACACATGCAGTAAAACACGCAGTAACACATGCAGTAAAACACGCAGTAACACATGCAGTAAAACACGCAGTAACACATGCTGTAACACACGCAGTAACACATGCTGTAACACATGCAGTAACAGTAACACACGCAGTAACACACGCAGTAACAGTAACACACGCAGTAACACACGCAGTAACAGTAACACACGCAGTAACAGTAACACACGCAGTAACGCACACAGTAACACACGCAGTAACGCACGCATTAACACATGCAGTAACACACGCAGTAACAGTAACACACGCAGTAACACACGCAGTAACACATGCAGTAACAGTAACACACAGTAACACACGCAGTAACAGTAACACACGCAGTAACGCACGCAGTAACACATGCAGTAACACACGCAGTAACAGTAACACACGCAGTAACGCACGCAGTAACACATGCAGTAACACACGCAGTAACAGTAACACACGCAGTAACGCACGCAGTAACACACGCAGTAACGCACGCATTAACACATGCAGTAACACACGCAGTAACAGTAACACACACAGTAACACACGCAGTAACACATGCAGTAACAGTAACACACAGTAACACACGCAGTAACAGTAACACACGCAGTAACACACGCAGTAACAGTAACACACGCAGTAACACACGCAGTAACACACGCAGTAACAGTAACACACGCAGTAACAGTAACACACGCAGTAACGCACGCAGTAACACACGCAGTAACACACGCAGTAACAGTAACACATGCAGTAACACACGCAGTAACACACGCAGTAACACACGCAGTTACACACGCAGTAACACACGCAGTTACACATGCAGTAACATACGCAGTAACACATGCAGTAACACACGCAGTAACAGTAACACACGCAGTAACACAATAACTGCTGCAGGCTTTTATGCATTTAAAGAACATGGAAAATATGATTATAAAAACACATTTGCAAAAAGAAGACATCTTTCTTTTAAAATCCCTAAAGGTCTGGGGATCAGGGAGTCACAAGACCCCCATATCATGGACTATACTCAGATCTCCAACCAGCGGAGGGCGGAGCTGGTTGGAGTCTGGAAAGGGAAAACGAAACTTCCGAGAGCTGAGAGGGGGGGGGGGGGGCATGAAACTGTAACTCTGGGAAACGAAAACATATCAGCACGTGACATAGATAACATACAACATATATAGATAACATACAACATATATAGATTACATACAACATATATAGATTACATACAACATATATAGATAACATACAACATATATAGATAACATACAACATATATAGATAACCTATAACCGCCTTTAATAAAAAAGAGGCTGACGGCCTGATACCAGGCTGCTTATCTGGAGGATTTACATCATTACATCAAGGCTAGAGTCCACCTGGAAGGGCCCACATGTGTACAGATCTAACTCAAGGACCAGGAAGGAGTCCGATGTGGGGCGCGGAGCAGCTTCTGATCAGACAACATTTTAATTAGATAAATATATTTAGGAAAGACGAACGCATTTGTTTTGGTTTGAGCAGTGAAATAAAGTAGTTAAAACTATGATATATGATACTATGAAGATCCCATTGTGGACTTTCTGAAATCAAAATCAAAAACCTAAAATGTCGGAATTATTGAATATATGTGAGGAAAACGTTGAAAGCCTATCTCATATTTTTGATTAGGCTAAATAAGCCAAAATATCAAAAAACTATCTAATATTTTCAACATACTAGGTCATAGATTTGACCTTAAGAAAAATATATTTTATTTATCTCATGTATTTGTTTTCTTTATGTTGAACATTGGCTCATTTGAGCAGAAGAGGACCGTAAAGTGCTCTGATATTTGCGAATTAGCGTTTCTAGGACAGCGAAGGTATGTCCCGCCCTTATCCACCTCTGATTGGCTGATACCCGCTGCCTTCGTTTGTTGGATTGGTTAGGCTTAGGTATGAGGAAGGAGATTGGTTAAAGTTAGGGTGAGACTACCAGAGTAAGCCAATCAGAGGCAGGGTAGGGCGGGACATGGCTTCGCCCTCCTAGGAAACACAAGTTCGCCTCCGGTTGTGTTTGTGCGTCTTCCGGACTGGTTTAAACCGACTAAAAGCTGCTGGAGCTTCCGCCTCTGTCCTGCGGGGAGAAACGCAGCCTTCACCCCGCACACAGTGAGAGTTTACACACACCAAGCTGCAGACATTCACTCCCAGTATGTCCACTTTCTGTGTGCTGAGGACTCGATGCTTCCTCCGGCAGGTCCTCCCCGGCCTGCCTGCCGCCATGCAGAGACACTACAGTCTGGATGTGTCCGCTCCGCTGCTGCGGACGCAGGGCTACGTAGACGGGCGCTGGGTCTCCGCAGCCTCGGTGTTCCCTGTGCTGGACCCTGCCACCGGGGAGGAGATAGCCCGGGTGTCAGACTGTGGCCCCGCTGAGGCCAAGCAGGCTGTGGACGCCGCGTACAAGGCGTTTCATTCCTGGAAGCAGTACAGTGCTAAGGTACCGTAACCGTACTCCACTCGAAAAACTATCATTTAAAAAATAAATGTTGTGTATCTGTCAGAAAGGCACAGAAACACAGTAATACATGGTATATTTTTAACTGATAGGAACCATACTTCAATTCGGCTTAATCATAACTCATCAGAAACCACAGTATTAAGGATACAATCTTAATTGCCTGCTGTGAACTTGAACGTGGAGCAGCTAAAAACATGACTAAAACAAGCGTTTAATTCCTGGAAGCAATACAGTGCTAAGGTACCGTAACCGTACTCCACTCAAAAAACAATCAATTAAAAGATAAATGTTGTGTATCTGTCAGAAAGGCACAGAAACACAGTAAAACATGGTATATTTTTAATTGATAGCAACCAGACTTCAATTCGGCTTAATCATAACTCATCAAAAACCACAGTATTAAGGATGCAATCTTAATTGCCTGCTGCGAACTTGAACGTGGAGCAGCCAAAAACATGACTAAAACAGGCTATTTGTACGACTTAGCTTGCCGAATATGTCTAAGCAAAGAAAGTGTCCTTACGCCGTGATGGTTGCATTCACAAAATATGAATAGGACATGAATGTGTCTTATGCTTGACCGCACTAAACTGCGGAATATTTGAATGGAGTTTGGCGTGAAGGCTCAGAACGACAGGTGTATTTCTGCAGACCTGCGACTGCGAAAACGGAGGCTAACCCTGTTAAAGTGCTTTTATGAGGGCCTTGTTTGATTATCTGTAATTTAACATACTATCAGACATTTATTAGTCAACACAAAAATCAAATCAGGTTAATTTTTAATTGTTAAAAAAAGATAGCTATGTTACATTATATAAGCACTCTGCTGCAAGCAACAGTATTCAAAATGTTATTTAGGTAAAAATAAAAAAGTATTCCCATTAAAATATACTAAAAGAGGCAGCAAAAGTACTCTATAATACAAAATATATTGTTCTATAAAAAGTGATGCATTAGGTGTGAGTGTAAGCTATAGTCTTAATTAATAATGAACACAATTTATTAGTATAATCTGAATCTAACCCTACAGGTATCAAATAAGTATAAAGGAGCATAAATACTCAAAGTACAAGTAATGTAAATGGGACTATATATATATATATATATATATATATATATATATATATATATATATATATATATATATATATATATATATATTAGGGGTGTGAACCATCAGACGCCTCCCGATACGATATCATCACGATACTTATGCCACAATATATTACTGCGATTTTAAACATATTGCAATATTCTGCGATATATTGTAATTTATCACCTTTTCTCCAACTTCTAATTTTTCCCCAATTTTCTAATGACGTCCCCAAAAGGAAACTTATCAACATGTTTCATCTAAAAAGAAACATTTCTCTGTTTGTTCATCTCACTTCAATGTTATTGCTGCAAAATGGGACAAACTGACCATCATATATAATATATATAATATACGTATAATATATAATATATAATAACAGATCCATACTTGGTGTCTGTGTATCGATGCAGTATGGCCACTGAAAATATTGCAATACTAGGCTGTATCGATTATTTTATTTTTATTTTTTTGTATTAATTGATTGTAAGTTTTAATTAGGATTTGTATTTTCAAATGTAATAATGTCTGTGTGTGATGTCATAGCATAAAGAGTATTGTCAAAAGAACAGATTGAAGAACCGGGAAGAAGAGCTTTTAGATGAAAACAAACAACAAATATCCATACATTGAGTCTCCCCTCCTGATGCAATCTGATTGGTTGTCCCGCAGGAGCGGAGCGTCCTGTTGAGGAAATGGTTCGACCTGATGATGCTGCACAAAGAAGACCTGGCCAAACTGATCACGTTCGAATGTGTGAGTATCATGTGGATCAAGGGACACTTGATCTCCCATTGCTGATTGTTGATGGTCCAGCCTAAACACTTCAGGATTTGTTTTTTTAGCAGTGGGGGCAGCTCAGTTTCAATATGAAACAACTGCAAAATCACCATCACCAATCCCACCAGACTCCATGTAAATAATCACTACTTTTATCATCATAAAACACACTTCATTCAAAGAGAATAGAAACTAAATATAAATATGAAAAGCCGTCTTGGTTCATCTTTCCACTGCTCCAACAATCACCACATTTACATGTGGAGATATGCTGCTCTATACATGCTAAAAGTAGTGATTATTTACATGGAGTCTGGTGGAGATATGCTGCTCTATACATGCTAAAAGTAGTGATTATTTACATGGAGTCTGGTGGAGATATGCTGCTCTATACATGCTAAAAGTAGTGATTATTTACATGGAGTCTGGTGGAGATATGCTGCTCTATACATGCTAAAAGTAGTGATTATTTACATGGAGTCTGGTGGAGATATGCTGCTCTATACACACTAAAAGTAGTGATTATTTACATGGAGTCTGGTGGAGATATGCTGCTCTATACACGCTAAAAGTAGTGATTATTTACATGGAGTCTGGTGGAGATATGCTGCTCTATACACACTAAAAGTAGTGATTATTTACATGGAGTCTGGTGGAGATATGCTGCTCTATACACACTAAAAGTAGTGATTATTTACAGTCTGGTGGGTTAGGTGATGGTGATTTTGGGGCTGTTTCATAGGACTGCGTGATCCAGTCAAACACGTTCCCACTACCCTTCATCTTGTCCTCCAGGGTCCCAGACACCCCTCCCGCAGTTAAACGCGTTCCGACTTAACGTCTCTGTAGGGATCCTTTAGGAGGAGTCTCTGGGTCCCCGGAGGACCAGGTTAAGGGTATCCAGATGTCCTCCTATCTCTGTAGGGATCCTTTCCATATTGTTGTCAGACACCTAAATCTGCTGCTTATATCCCCAAGAACTGAGCATGCTTTCTACGGTTTGCATCGTGAAGACTTGTCACTGGTCCCTGGTCCCTGGTCCCGTGTACCTGGTCCAGGATTTTGTGAATGTACTCGGCAGTTTTAGTATTTGTGTCCTACAGACTTTTAGTTTTTGTGTACATAAACATATTGTGAAACTGTGTGTTGCAGGGGAAGCCCATGCAGGAGTCTCTCGGGGAGATCGCGTACTCCGCCTCCTTCCTGGAGTGGTTTTCGGAGGAGGCCCGGCGAGTGTACGGGGACGTCGTCCCCCCAACCGCCAAAGACCGAAAGATCCTCCTCCTCAAACAGCCCGTGGGCGTGTCCTCTATCATCACACCGGTGAGCAGCCAATGAGAAGCTCTGTGGAGGAAAATTTCTCCGCAGCTATTGGATGGATTGTTTTGAAAGCATTTCGGTTGGTTAGAAGCTTTTATTTTGACAAAAAGGAAGTCTTCATTTACCAAAAAGAAAAGTTTTCACCCAAAAACGTTCATTCTTAAAGTAAAATACGTAGAGAATGCAGCAACTACCGGTCCCTGGAGGACGTCGCAATGTCACGATTGCGCCAATTCACGCAAATTCAACCAATCACCGCGACTTTGGTGCGTATAAAACACACACACAGACAGACAGAGACACACACATATAGACAGACACACACACACACACACACACACACAGATAGACACACACACACATGTAGACAGACACACACACACACACACACACACACACAGATAGACACACACACATATAGACAGACAGACACACACACACACAGACAGAGACACACACATATAGACAGACACACACACACACACACACACACACACACACACACACAGATAGACACACACACATATATAGACAGACACACACACACACACACACACACACACAGACACAGACAGACAGACACACAGATAGACAGACAGACAGACAGACACACACACAAACAGACAGAGACACACACATATAGACGGACACACACACACACACACACAGATAGACACACACATATAGACAGACACACACACACACACACACACACACACACAGATAGACAGACACACACACACACACACAGACACACAGATAGACAGACAGACAGACAGACACACACACACACAAACAGACAGAGACACACACATATAGACAGACACACACACACAGATAGACACACACACATATAGACAGACACACACACACACACACACACACAGATAGACACACACACATATAGACAGACACACACACACACACACAGATAGACACACACACATATAGACAGACACACACACACACACACAGATAGACAGACACACACACAGATAGACACACACACATATAGACAGACACACACAGACACACACACACACACACACACACATATACACAGACACACACACACACACACACACACACACAGATAGACAGACAGACACACACACACACCCACACACACACACACACACACATATAGACAGATAGATACACACAGACAGACAGACAGACACACAGACAGATACACAGACACACACACACAGACCGACACACAGACAGTTTTGACCAGTCACCACACCTTTTTTGTAATTTTGACCAATCACTGGAGTCTCCTGCGACTCCAACCAATCCCAGACTGTCTGATACGTCATTCTCCCCGAGACTCTGGAACAAGTTACCCTGTTACCCTGTTACCCTGTTACCCTGTTACCCTGTTACCCTGTTACCCTGTTACCCTGTTACCTGATTTTACTGTTTTCACTCTTTCTATCGGATGATGATCGTACTCATGGTTTTTTGGAGACCTGCTGGCTGCTGTAAAAAAAAAAAAAAAATGGAGTATTATTATATTATATTATATTATATTATATTATATTATATTATATTATATTATATTAACCCCGACCCGTTGTGTCCTCCACAGTGGAACTTCCCCAGCGCCATGATCACCAGGAAGGCCGGCGCCGCTCTGGCTGCCGGCTGCACCGTGGTGGTGAAACCAGCCGAGGACACGCCGCTGTCAGCGCTCGCCCTGGCCCAGGTCTGCACCCCCGACCCGGCTCACACGTCTGATTCTGCCCTTTGTGCTGTTTTCTGTATGTCGCTCCCCGATGGGGGCAGAGTTGAGTCGCGCATGATCAGATTTAAAGGGTTTACGACGTAACTGTCATACTGAATCATTTCAGAAACGTTGTAACTATCTATGGTTGTTTGATGCTAACGTTAGCTCAAAACACCATTCAACTGACAGCCTTTGTTGTGTTTGATGCTAACTTGTAGCTAAGCTAGGAGTGAACCAACTTGGTTAAGTAGGTCCATTTTTACTGTGTTGACGTTACAGAAGTCTCTCGTTAGCATCTCGGAGGCTACTTCAGACGTTACAGAAGTCTCTCGTTAGCATCTCGGAGGCTACTTCAGACGTTACAGAAGTCTCTCGTTAGCATCTCGGAGGCTACTTCAGACGTTACAGAAGTCTCTCGTTAGCATCTCGGAGGCTACTTCAGACGTTACAGAAGTCTCTCGTTAGCATCTCGGAGGCTACTTCAGACGTTACAGAAGTCTCTCGTTAGCATCTCAGAGGCTACTTTAGACGCTACAGAAGTCTCTCGTTAGCATCTCGGAGGCTACTTCAGACGCTACAGAAGTCTCTGGTTAGCATCTCGGAGGCTACTTCAGACGTTACAGAAGTCTCTCGTTAGCATCTCGGAGGCTACTTCAGACGTTACCGAAGTCTCTCGTTAGCATCTCGGAGGCTACTTCAGACGTTACAGAAGTCTCTCGTTAGCATCTCGGAGGCTACTTCAGACGCTACAGAAGTCTCTCGTTAGCATCTCGGAGGCTACTTCAGACGTTACCGAAGTCTCTCGTTAGCATCTCGGAGGCTACTTCAGACGTTACCGAAGTCTCTCGTTAGCATCTCGGAGGCTACTTCAGACGTTACAGAAGTCTCTCGTTAGCATCTCGGAGGCTACTTCAGATGTTACAGAAGTCTCTCGTTAGCATCTCGGAGGCTACTTCAGACGTTACCGAAGTCTCTCGTTAGCATCTCGGAGGCTACTTCAGACGTTACCGAAGTCTCTGGTTAGCATCTCGGAGGCTACTTCAGACGTTACAGAAGTCTCTCGTTAGCATCTCGGAGGCTACTTCAGACGTCACAGAAGTCTCTCGTTAGCATCTCGGAGGCTACTTCAGACGTTACAGAAGTCTCTCGTTAGCATCTCGGAGGCTACTTCAGACGTTACAGAAGTCTCTCGTTAGCATCTCGGAGGCTACTTCAGACGCTACAGAAGTCTCTCGTTAGCATCTCGGAGGCTACTTCAGACGTTACAGAAGTCTCTCGTTAGCATCTCGGAGGCTACTTCAGACGCTACAGAAGTCTCTCGTTAGCATCTTTTATGCTACTCATAGCAAAGTGACGCATGCGCGACTCACATCTGCCCTCTCCTCACATCGGGGGGGGGGGACACTGTAAATGACACCATGGTTGGTTCTGCAGCTGGCGGAGCAGGCGGGGATCCCCGCGGGCGTGTTCAACGTGGTCCCGTGCTCCCGAGAGAGGACTCCGTCAGTCGGGGAGGTTCTCTGCACCGACCCACTCGTCGCCAAAATCTCCTTCACGGGCTCCACCGCCACCGGCAAGGTGAGACCATAAACCCTGGCTTCTCAAAGTCTGGACCAAGGTCCACACCCCGGACCAGATGGCAAGTCAATCCAGACCCATCCCCTAAACCGGGTGTAATAAATACACCTCAGACGGGTAGAGAACGTCATCTTACTACACAAAGCCGAGAATACTGCTGTACATTTACTGCATGAAGCTGGAAAAAAAGCACTGTTGGGTACCTAATCTGTTCCATAGCAGCTTTAAGGACCCCCCCCCTGCAGGAGATCAGATATAATGCAGCTTTAAGGACCCCCCCCCTGCAGGAGATCAGATATAATGCAGCTTTAAGGACCCCCCCCCTGCAGGAGATCAGATATAATGCAGCTTTAAGGTGCCCCCCCCCCCTGCAGGAGATCAGATATAATGCAGCTTTAAGGTGCCCCCCCCCCCCTGCAGGAGATCAGATATAATGCAGCTTTAAGGTGCCCCCCCCCCTGCAGGAGATCAGATATAATGCAGCTTTAAGGACCCCCCCCCTGCAGGAGATCAGATATAATGCAGCTTTAAGGCGCCCCCCCTGCAGGAGATCAGATATAATGCAGCTTTAAGGAGCCCCCCCCCTGCAAGAGATCAGATATAATGCAGCTTTAAGGAGTCCCCCCCCCCCTGCAGGAGATCAGATATAATGCAGCTTTAAGGAGTCCCCCTGCAGGAGATCAGATATAATGCAGCTTTAAGGAGCCCCGCAGGAGATCAGATATAATGCAGCTTTAAGGAGTCCCCCTGCAGGAGATCAGATATAATGCAGCTTTAAG